>CM062819.1:1061150895-1061335043 GCA_031772625.1 Pinus tabuliformis | reverse complement strand
ATTCCTTTTATGTGTCTCTCTACGTCTATCTTTAACATTCTCCCAGGGTATTTCCGATTGTGTTAGAACCTTTGAATGCCAAAAATGTAATGGAAGATTATGCTCCTCTCCTCTCCCATATTGGCATCCTTGATACCACCATGGTGTAGCATCAAAATCAGGAAACCAAGGGGTAATAAAGAGTCCAGCACTACCCCAGAACCATGGCCCTTGGTTGAGAAACTGTTTCCTTTTCTTCCTCTGTTTCAAAACATACTATAAAAAACCTTTGGGGTATAGGTAGATTTGGCAATTTTTTGTCCAAACCGAGTGAATCCATTGATACAGTGCATCAATTCTAGGCCAAAAACTGTTAAATCTGCAAATAACTGCATTTTTTTGTAGATCTGAATATATACTTTTTACCTCTGGGATTTCGATGGAGATAGTTGGGCTCTCCAGCATTTGGTCTACAATGTACTAGCCTGAAGGTTCCGTGACAGCTGTGGGCTTTTTTCCTTTTCCCTTCACTGCTTCTTTAAATGACCCATTGCTTTGCGAGCTAGTTCCAGCATTTTCGGCTCCTCCTCGTAATCTCATATTGAGAATGAGTGTGGAACCTGACTTGATGTTGTATCCTTGCATGGTTCTGCATTCCTGCATCGATCTGCCCTCATTCACTAGATGTTGTTCCTTAGCCGGGTAGCCAGTCTGTTTGGCGATATTGTTCTTTAGAACTGAAACCCTGTCACTGTCATAAGTCCAGACCACGAATGTGGTTCATTTTGGCGTCTTCACAAAAACTTGCAACCCAGATTTGCCATTCTGGGGTGGCTCAGTTCTTGTCAGATCTTAGCCATCCAACTCCGTCTCCGAGAGAGGTTCTATATCTCCTGGATTTTGGCTTTTCCTTTGATTGTTGTCTGGATCGGGTAGATCCATGCCAGATCTGGAGGTCAGTGATCCACCCTGGTGATGAATAGAATCACGGCTGCCTGCATGAGGATTCAAAGTTGAAACAATGAAATTTCGGGACTGCAGAGCCTGCTCCAGATCCTGGCAACACCGCTGCTGCATGTGGAAGAGTGCAGTAGCTGCCAGGGGTATTTCGTCAAACACTTGTCGCGCATCCTCCATGCGTTGTCTAAGAACTGGATCGCCCAGCGCTTGCTTGATACACAAACGAGGACGCGTTAGAGGGACTCGTATCTGAGCAGAGACGCTTTTGATGAACAGGGGCTTACCGTCATGCAGTGGGGAGAGGCCAAAAATGGTCTTCGTCTTGGTGCCATGGATATTCCGGGCAGCGTTTTCATAAACTTGGGCGGCTTCTTCGGCAGTGACAAAAAACCCGAGCCATACTCTGGTTTTCTTCAGGGGGCCTCTGATTTCCGCCACGAAACTCCCCCACGGCATTTTCCTCTCGCATCTGAATTGTTTTTCCTTCACGGTCGACGAAGGTTCCTGCTCACAAACTCCTGTTTCACGCAGCGCAACCCAACCGGTTACCACATCCTCCATAGCGATAGCTAGGGTTT
Source organism: Pinus tabuliformis (assembly GCA_031772625.1). Lineage (NCBI taxonomy): Eukaryota > Viridiplantae > Streptophyta > Pinopsida > Pinales > Pinaceae > Pinus > Pinus tabuliformis. Next base: position 1,061,333,526 of record CM062819.1, on the reverse strand, counting down.
TCATTTCCATTTTCGGCAGCTCTCCAACCGGTCCTCCTGCTGTAACTGATCAAAATATTTTCCATATTGTTTTTGTTTTTGTTTTTAAAGAATTGTAAACTATTTTTAAACCATTTTAAATTGTTTTGAAAGAATTTTAAAAACATTTTAGAGTACTTTAAAGCTTTTTAAATTGTTGTTAAAGTGTAATAATAGGAATTTAAAATTATTTTTAAAACATTTTAAAGTGCTTTGAATTGTTTTAAAATTATTTTGAACTATTTTAAATTGTTTTTAAAACATTCTAAATTGCTTCAAAAACATTTCAAATTGTTTTTAAAGCATTTAAAATGTTTTTAAAGCATTTAAAATTGTTTTTAAAACATTTTAAATACTTTAAAGCATTTTAAATTGTTTATAAAACATTTAAAAACGGGTTTAAAGAATTTTCAATTGTTGTTAAAGCACTTACACTTATTTTTAAAACATTTTAAAACATTTTTGAAACATTTTAAAATGATTTAAAATTGTTCTTAAATCAATTTAATTTATTTTTGAAGTATTTTAAATTGTTTTTAAAGCATTGTAAACTATTTTTAAAGCATTTTAAAATCATTTTAAATTGTTTTGAAATCATTTTAAAAACATTTGAGAGCACTTTAAAGCTTCTTAAATTGTTGTTAAAACATTTTAAAAGAATTTATAATTGTTTTTAAAACATTTTACAGTGTTTTAAATTGTTGTTAAATTATTTTGAACTATTTTAAATTGTTTTAAAACATTCTAAGTTGTTTCAAAAACATTTTAAATTGTTTCAGAAACATTTTAAATTGTTTTTAAAGCATTTTAAATTGTTTTTAAAGTGTTCAAAATTGTTTTTAAAATATTTTAAAGTACTTTAAAGCTTTTTAAATTATTTTTAAAACATTTTAAAATGGTTTTAAAGCAGTTTCAATTGTTGTTAAAGCACTTAAACTTATTTGAAAAACATTTTAAAATGTTTTTGAAACATTTTAAAATGATTTAAAATTGTTATTAAATCAATTTAAATTATTTCTAAAGTGTTTTAAATTGTTTTTAAAGCATTGTAAACTATTTTTAAAGCATTTCAAAATCATTTAAAATTGTTCTTAAAGCAATTTAAATTATTTTTGAATTATTTTAAATAGCCTTTAAAGCGTCGTAAACTGTTTTTAAAGCATTTTAAATTGTTTTGAAAGAAGTTTAAAAACATTTTAAAGTACTTTAAAACTTTTTATATTGTTGTTAAAGCATTTGGAAAGAATTTAAAATTGTTTTTAAAACATTTTAAAGTGTTTTTAAATTATTTTGAACTATTTAAAATTGTTTTTAAAATGTTCTAAATTGTTTCAAAAACATTTTAAATTGCTTTTGAAGCATTTTAAATTGTTTTCAAAGTGTTTAAATTTTTTTTAAAAACATTTTCAAGTACTTTAAAGCTCTTTAAGTGGTTTTTAAAACATTTTAAAATGGTTTTAAAGCATTTTCAATTGTTGTTAAAGCACTTAAACTTATTTTTGAAACATTTTAAAATCATTTAAAATTACTCTTAAATCAATTTAAATTATTTTTAAAGTATTTTTTATTGTTTCTAAAGTATTGTAAACTATTTTTAAAGCATTTTAAAATCATTTAAAATTGTTCTTAAAGCAATTTAAATTGTTTTTCATGTATTTTAAACAGTTTTTAAAGCATTGTAAACGATTTTTAAAGCATTTTAAATTGTTTTGAAAGCATTTAAAAAATATTTTAAAGTACTTTAAAGCTTTTTAAATCGTTGCTAAAGCGTTTTAAAAGAATTTAAAATTGTTTTTAAAACATTATAAAGTGTTTTAAATTGTTTATAAATTATTTTGAACTATTTTAAGTTTTTTTTAAAATGTTCTAAATTGCATCAAAAACATTTTAAATTGTTTTTAAAGCATTTTAAGTTGTTTTTAAAGTGCTTAATTTATTTTTCTTAAACATTTTAAAGTACTTTAAATTGCTTTTAAAACATTTTGAAATGGGTTTAAAGCATTTTCAATTGTTGTTATAGCACTTAAACGTATTTTTAAAAGATTTTAAAATGTTTTTGAAACATTTTAAAATAATTTAAAATTGTTCTTATATCAATTTAATTTTTTTTAAAGTATTTTAAATTGTTTTTAAAGCATTGTAAACTATTTTTAAAGCATTTTAAATTGTTTTGAAAGAATTCTAAGAACATTTTAGAGTACTTTAAACCTTTTTGAATTGTTGTTAAAGTGTTTCAATAGAATTTAAAATTATTTTTAAAACATTTTAAAGTGCTTTAAATTGTTTTTAAATTATTTTGAACTAATTAAAATTATTTTTAAAACGTTCCAAATTGTTTCAAAAACATTTTAAATTGTTTTTCAAGCATTTTAAGTTGTTTTTAAAGTGTTTAAAATTGTTTTTAAAACATTTTAAAGTACTTTAAACATTTTTAAATTGTTTTTGAAACGGTTTTAAAGCATTTTCAATTGTTGTTAAACCACTCATACTTATTTTTAAAACATTTTAAAATGTTTTCGAAACATTTTTAAATAATTTAAAATTGTTTTTAAATCAACTTAAATTATTTTTAAAGTATTTTAAATTGTTTTTAAAAGCATTGTAAACTATTTTTAAATCATTTAAAAATTTTCTTAAAGCAATTTAAATTACTTTTGAAGTATTTTAAAAGTTTTTAAAGCATTGTAAATGGTTTTTAAAGCATTTAAAATTGTTTTGAAAGCATTTTAAAGTACTTTAAAGCTTTTTAAATTGCTGTTAATGCATTTTAAAACGATTTAATTTTTTTTTTGAAACATTTTAGAGTGTTTTAAATTGTTTTTAAATTATTTTGAACTATTTTAAAGTGTTTTTAAAAATTTCTAAATTGTTTCAAAAACATTTTAAATTGCTTTTAAAGCATTTTAAATTGTTTTTAAAGCGTTTAAATCGTTTTGAAAGCATTTTAAATTGTTTTGAAAGCATTTAAAAAACATTTTAAAGTACTCTCAAGCTCTTTAAATTGTTTTTAAAACATTTTAAAACGGTTTTAAAGCATTTTTCAATTGTTGTTAAAGCACTTCAACTTATTTTTAAAACATTTTAAAATGTTTTTGAAACATTTTAAAATTATTTAAAATTGTTCTTAAATCAATTTAAATTATTTTTAAAGTATTTTATATTGTTTCTAAAGCATTGTAAACTATTTTTAAAGCATTTTAGAATCATTTAAAATTGTTCTTAAAGCAATTTAAATTATTTTTGAAGTATTTTAAATAGTTTTTAAAGCATTGTAAGTGGTTTTTAAAGCATTTTAAATTGTTTTGAAAGAATTTTAAAAACATTCTAAAGCACTTTAAAGGTTTTTAAATTGTTGTTAAAGCTTTTTAATTGTTGTTAAAGCATTTTTAAAGAAATTAAAATTGTTTTTAAAACATTTTAAAGTGTTTTTAAATTATTTTGAACTATTTTATATTGTTTTTAAAACGTTCTAAATTGCTTCAAAAACATTTCAAATTGTTTTTAAAGCATTTTAAATTGTTTCTAAAGCATTTAAAATTGTTTTTAAAACATCTTAAAGTACTTTAAATCTTTCTAAATTGTTTATAAAACATTTTAAAACGGGTTTAAAGCATTTTCAATTGTTGTTAAAGCACTTAAACTTATTTTTAAAACATTTTAAAATGTTTTTGAAACATTTTAAAATAATTTAAAATTGTTGTTAAATCAATTTAAATTATTTTTAAAGTATTTTAAATTGTTTTTAAAGAATTTTAAACTATTTTTAAAGCATTTTAAATTGTTTTGCAAGAATTTTAAAAACATTTTAGAGTACTTTAAAGCTTTTTAAATTGTTGTTAAAGCGTTATAATAGAATTTAACATTATTTTTAAAACATTTTAAAGTGCTTTAAATTGTTATTAAATTATTTTGAACTAATTTAAAGTGTTTTTAAAACGTTCCAAATTGTTTCAAAAACATTTTAAATTGATTTTAAAGCATTTAAAGTTGTTTTTAAAGTGTTTAAAATTGTTTTTAAAACATTTTAAAGTACTTTAAAGCTTTTTAAATTGTTTTTAAAGCATTTTAAAACAGTTTTAAAGCATTTTCAATTGTTGTTAAACCACTCAAACTTATTTTTAAAACATTTTAAAAAGTTTTTGAAACATTTTAAAAATCATTTAAAATTGTTTTTAAATCAATTTAAATTAATTTAAAAGTATTTTAAATTGTTTTTAAAGCATTGTAAACTATTTTTCAATCATTTTTCAATCATTTAAAATTGTTCTTAAAGCAATTTAAATTACTTTTGAAGTATTTTAAATAGATTTTAAAGCATTGTAAGTAGTTTTTAAATCATTTTAAATTGTTTTGAAAGCATTTTAGAGTACTTTAAAGCTTTTTAAATTGTCGTTAATGCATTTTAAAAGAATTTAAAATTGTTTTTAAAACATTTTAGATTGTTTTAAATTGTTTTCATATTATTTTGAACTATTTTAAAGTGTTTTTAAAACATTCTAAATTGTTTCAAAAACATTTTAAATTGTTTTTAAAGCATTTTAAATTGTTTTTAAAGCGTTTAAAATTGTTTTTAAAACATTTTAAAGTACTTTAAAAGCTTTTTAAATTGTTTATAAAACTTTTTAAAACGGGTTTAACGCATTTTCAATTGTTGCTAAAGCACTCAATCTTATTTTTAAAACATTTTAAAATGTTTTTGAAATATTTTAAAACATTTTAAAATCATTTAAAATTGTTTTTAAATCAATTTAAATTATTTTTAAAGAATTTTAATTTTTTTAAAGCATTGCAAGCTATTTTTAAAGAATTTTAAAATCATTTTAAATTGTTTCAAAAACATTTTAAATTGTTTTGAAAGCATTTTAAAAACATTTTAAAGCACTTTAAAGATTTTTAAATTGTTGTTAAAGCATTTTAAAAGAATTTAAAATTGTTTTTAAAACATTTTAAAGTGTTTTAAATTGTTTTTAAAAAATTTTGAACTATTTTAAAGTGTTTTTAAAACTTTCTAAATTGTTTCAAAAACATTTTAAATTGTTTTTAAAGCATTTTAAATTGTTTTTAAAGCATTTAAATCGTTTTGAAAGCATTTTAAATTGTTTTGAAAGCATTTTAAAAACATTTTAAAGTACCTTAAATCTCTTTAAATTGTTTTTAAAAAAATTTAAAACGGTTTTAAAGCATTTTCAATTGTTTTTAAAGCACTTAAACTTATTTTTAAAACATTTTAAAATGTTTTTGAAACATTTTAAAATCATTTAAAATTATTCCTAAATCAATTTAAATTATTTTGAAAGTATTTTATATTGTTTCTAAAGCATTGTAAACTATTTTTAAAGCATTTTAAAATCATTTAAAATTGTTCTTAAAGAAATTTAAATTATTTTTGAAGTATTTTAAATAGTTTTTAGAGAATTGTAAATGGTTTTTAAAGCATTTTAAATTGTTTTGAAAGCATTTTGAAAACATTTTAAAGCACTTTAAAGGTTTTTAAATTGTTGTTAAAGCATTTTAAAATTGTTTTTAAAACATTTTAAAGTGTTTTTGAATTATTTTGAACTATTTTAAATTGTTTTTAAAACGTTCTAAATGGCTTCAAAATCATTTCAAATTGTTTTTAAAGTATTTTAAATTGTTTTTAAAGCGTTTAAAATTGTTTTTAAAACATTTTAAAGTACTATAAAGCTTTTTAAATTGTTTATAAAACATTTTAAAATGGTTTTAAAGCATTTTCAATTGTTGTTAAAGCACTTGCACTAATTTTAAAAACATTTTAAAATGTTTTTGAAACATTTTAAAACATTTTAGAGTGTTTTAAATTGTTTTTAAAACATTTTCGAGTGCTTTAAATTGTTTTTAAATTATTTTGAACTATTTTAAAGTGTTTTTAAAACATTCTAAATTGTTTCAAAAACATTTTAAATTGTTTTTAAAGCATTTTAGAGTATTTTAAATTGTTTTTAAAACATTTCAGAGTGTTCTAAATTGTTTTTAAAAGAATTTAAAATTGTTTTTAAAACATTTTAGTGTGTTTTAAATTATTATTTTGAACTATTTTAAAGTGTTTTAAAAACATTCTAAATTGTTTCAAAAACATTTAAAATTATTTTTAAAGCATTGCAAAGTATTTTTAAAGAATTTTAAAATCATCTTAAATTGTTTTGAAAGCGTTTTCAATTGTTTTGAAAGAATTTTAAAAGCATTTTAGATTACTTTAAATATTTTTAAATTTGTGTTAAAGCATTTTAAAAGAATTTAAAATTGTTTTTAAAACATTTTAAAGTGTTTTAAATTGTTTTTAAATTATTTTGAACTATTTTAAAGTGTTTTTAAAACTTTATAAATTGTTTCAAAAACATTTTAAATGTTTTTTAAAGCATTTTAAATTGTTTTTAAAGCATTTAAATCGTTTTGAAAGCATTTTAAAACATTTAAAGTACTTTAAAGCTCTTCAAATTGTTTTTAAAACTTTTTAAAACATTTTTAAAGCATTTTCAATTGTTGTTAAAGCAATTAAACTTATTTTTAAAGCATTTTGAAACCATTTAAAATTGTTCTTATATCAATTTAAACTATTTTTAAAGTATTTTATATTGTTTCTAAAGCATTGTAAACTATTTTTAAAGCATTTTAAAATCATTTAAAATTGTTCTTAAAGCAATTTAAATTATTTTTGAAGTATTTTAATTAGTTTTTAAAGCATTGCAAATGGTTTTTAAAGCATTTTAAATTGTTTTGAAAGCATTTTAAATTGTTTTGAAAGCATTTCAAAAACGTTTTAAACTACTTTAAAGATTTTTAAAATGTTGTTAAAGCATTTTAAAAGAATTTAAAATTGTTTTTAAAACATTTTAAAGCGTTTTTAAATTATTTTGAACTATTTTAAATTTCTTTTAAAACACTCCAAATTGCTTCAAAAACATTTCAAATTGTTTTTAAAGCATTTTAAATTGTTTTTAAAGGGTTTAAAATTGTTTTTAAAACATTTTAAAGTACTTTAAAGCATTTTAAATTGTTTATAAAATATTTTAAAATGGTTTTAAAGCATTTTAAATTGCTGTTAAAGCGACTTACACTTATTTTTAAAACATTTTAAAATGTTTTTGAAACATTCTAAAATGATTTTAAATTATTCTTAAATCAATTTAAATTATTTTTGAAGTATTTTAAATTGTTTTTAAAGCATTGTAAACTATTTTTAAAGCATTTTAAAATCATTTTAAATTGTTTTAAAAGCATTTTAAAAACATTTTAGAGTACTTTAAAGCTTCTTAAATTGTTGTTAAAACATTTTAAAAGAATTTATAATTGTTTTTAAAACATTTTACAGTGTTTTAAATTGTTTTTAAATTATTTTGAACTATTTTAAATTGTTTTTAAAACGTTCTAAATTGTTTCTAAAACATTTTAAATTGTTTCAGAAACATTTTAAATTGTTTTTAAAGCATTTTAAATTGTTTTTAAAGCGTTTAAATTTTTTTTTTTAAGATTTTAAAGTACTTTAAAGCTTTTTAAATTGTTTTTAAAACATTTTAAAATGGTTTTAAAGCATTTTCAATTGTTGTTAAAGAACTTAAACTTATTTTAAAAAACATTTTAAAATGTTTTTGAAATATTTTAAAACATTTTAAAATCGTTTAAAAATTGTTATTATATCAATTTAAATTATTTTTAAAGTATTTTAAATTGTTTTTAAAGCATTGTAAACTATTTTTAAAACATTTAAAAATCATTTAAAATTGTTCTTAAAGCAATTTAAATTATTTTTGAATTACTTTAAATAGTTTTTAAAGCGTCGCAAACTGTTTTTAAAGCATTTTAAGTTGTTTTTAAAGTGTTTAATTTATTTTTTTTAAACATTTTAAAGTACTTTAAAGATTTTTAAATTGCTTTTAAAACATTTTAAAACAGGTTTAAAGCATTTTTAGTTGTTGTTAAAGCACTTAAACTTATTTTTAAAACATTTTAAAATGTTTTTGAAACATTTTAAAATAATTTAAATTTTTTCTTATATCAATTTAATTTTTTTTTAAAGTATTTTAAATTGTTTTTAAAGCATTGTAAACTATTTTAAAAGCATTTTAAATTGTTTTGAAAGAATTCTAAGAACATTTTAGAGTACTTTAAAGCTTTTTGAATTGTAGTTAAAGTGTTTTAATAGAATTTAAAATTGTTTTTAAACATTTTAAAGTACTTTAAAGCTTTTTAAATTGTTTTTAAAATGGTTTTAAAGCATTTTCAATTGTTGTTAGACCACTCAAACTTATTTTTAAAACATTTTAAAATCATTTAAAATTGTTTTTAAATCAATTTAAATTATTTTTTAAGTATTTTAAATTATTTTTAAAGCATTTTAAACTATTTTTAAATCATTTTTAAATCATTTAAAATTGTTCTCAAAGCAATTTAAATTACTTTTGAAGTATTTTAAATAGTTTTTTAAAGCATTGCAAACGGTTTTTAAAGCATTTTAAATTGTTTTGAAAGCATTTTAAAGTACTTTAAAGCTTTTTAAATTGTTGTTAATGCATTTTAAAAGGATTTAAAATTGTTTTTAAAACATTTTAGAGTGTTTTAAATTGTTTTTAAATTATTTTGAACTATTTTAAAGTGTTTTTAAAACATTCTAAATTGTTTCAAAAACATTTTAAATTGTTTTTAAAGCATTTTAAATTGTTTTTAAAGCGTTTAAAATTGTTTTTAAAACATTTTAAAGTACTTTAAAGCTTTCTAAATTGTTTATAAAACATTTTAAAATGGGTTTAAAGAATTTTCAATTTTATTTTATTTTTTTCGAAGAAGAAAATTCATAATTTCTATTGATAAGAAATTACATGCTGTTGATGCCCATAGGCATATGCTGTAATGTGGTTTGTCACCACTATTCAAAAAGCAAAAATAAATACATAAGGTTCCCATTGGGATACTGAGATAGGTACTGTGTCCATCATAAGAGGTGCATAGATGTTGTACATGAGTTCATACTGAAATATATTGAGGTATATACAAGAGTATAAGCAAAAATAAAGTTCATCAAAATTTTCAGATTGAGGCCATTGCCTCACTGTAGTGGTCCATCTATGTATGGTCTGTGATAAAATCCGTTTGTCCCTGTGGGATTGAATTCCTCGATCAGCCAATCTCCCAGAGGACGATCCGCTGCTTCTTTCGAAAGTCGGTCAACAATTGCATTTCTTTCCCTGTAGATATGAGGAACAATTATCTGGTCAAAATATGTTTTGAAAAAAACAATTTCTTCCAAGATATGTTTCAAAGAATATGCATGACAAATGGACTTGTTGTTAACCAATCAACCACAATCTTTGAGTCTCCAAATATTTATATTTGTTGGCAGTTTTTGGTCATGGCAAAATATATTAGATGACGCAGGGTCATAAGTTCAGCATGGTTGTTTGTTTCGGGTCCAAGTCCCAAGCATATCTGGAAGTAATGTGAGTATGTCAGATGAAGAAGGATGCCACCACCACATCCTTGCCGCTGGGCAGCCCCGTCAAAGTATGCCCATGGCACATCTTTGTTTACGTGTTCTGGGGTGATGTTCTTGGACTGTATCTGTTTGGTCACATTTGGTAATTATGCATATGCCGCACAAATGATGGGGAGGAGGAGGTTCCAATTTACTGTACAATTCTCAAATATGATCGCATTCCTCCTGTTCCAAATATGCCAGGCCACCAAGAGGGGGAGATTCCGGGGTTTTTCTGACACCACTGATGTCCACCACTGATCCCACGCCGATTGAATGTCCACCCCCTGCCAGCCCGTGTTGATGTTTAGAGTTTGAATGACCTATGTCCAAATATCTCTGGTGGTCGAACAGGTAAGGAATAAATGGAAGGTTGTTTCTTCCTCTTTCCTACATAATACACACCAGGATGGGCATGTGAAGGCCCTTTTCGTAAGATTGGATCTCGTGGGGATTTTGTTTGCTAGTATATTCCACATAAGTAGTCTGGTTCTTGGCTGGGCCTACAGTTGCCAGACAGCGGACCACCAACTTTTGTGACTGTCCAGATTTTTTGATTCGATCAATTTGTTGTATCCTAGCTTCAACGAGTATTGTCCAGTTTTAGATATGGCCCATATAAGCTCATCCTCCTCCTCCCTTAATCTAATATGGGACTCGATTAAGGCCTATATGTATGATTTCCAGTCTTCGTTCCACTCATATGGCAGATTCCATTGCCGATCGGTTAACCATGCTTGTGAGTATATAGTGGAGTGTTGTTGGTCACCAATCTGAGAGAGATATTTTATGCCTCTGTTGTTTAGATGGAGAACCAGCCCTTCTGGTAAGTTGTGGGCATTCCCTGAACCTGGCCATGGGTCAATACCAATGCGGACAGATGAGCCATTTCCAATGCGCCATAAGAGGCTATCTCTGATTAGAGGCATGGCATTCAGAGTGGCCTTCCAAATCGCCGATATACCCTGTCTATTCCAATTTGGCCGCCGGACCCAGTCTGTGATGGTCAAAGGCCAGATATACTTGTGGTGGATGACTTCCGCCCAGAGACTATTCTGTTTTAGTAATAACCATCCCTGTTTGGCTGCCAATGCTTGCACAAATTCCGAGAGTGATTTTAGGCCCCACCCCCCCACTTTTTTGGAGTAGTAATCTTGGACCATCTTGCCCAGGCAAAGATCTTTCCTTTTTTGTTGTCATTCCATAGAAATCTGTTACATGTTTGTTGTATTCTATTAAGGATTCCTCTGGGGATCTAGGATAGATACATCCAGTATATTGGAGTGGCTTCGAGGACTGTTTTTATAAGCATAAGCCTGTCTGCTTTAGATAGGAGCCGATGGTGCTAGCAGTTGATCCTCTTTTCAATTTTAGTGATGAGCCAAGTCCAGTTCTCAATATTGTATCCATCTGGTTTTAGTCTAAAACCCGGATATTTGATGCCTTCCAACAGGTTTGTTTCCTGGAAGGGGAATTTATGGTTGCAAGCTAAGTTTCCTAATTTGTACACCCTGAGAGGGATATAGTTGATTTCCCTCTGTTAATCTCCATGCCCGTAGCACTACAGAAAAGCTCTAGAATTTCATTGAGTGCAGTGGAATCCCGAACACTCCCATTAATGAATATAAGGTTATCATCTACAAAAAGAAGATGAGTGAGGAAATAGTACTTCATGATTTTGAGTCCACTGATAACCCCACTCCGTTTGGCAGATGCAATGAGCCTGCTCATCCCTTCCATAACAATTAGGAAGAGGAGTGGGGATGAAGGACATCCTTGTCTGATTCCTCTGTTGATGTTGAACGGTGATGAGGTCGAGCCATTGATGAGTATGGTGAAGGAGACGGAAGAGATACATCCCATAATCCAATCGATAAGTTCAAGGGGGAAGTCCAAGTGAGTGAGGATCATCTTCAAGTAGAGCCAATTTACTTTATCAAAAGCCTTCGCTAAATCAATCTTGAGGGATATAAATTTGAGGTTATTATACTTTATGGAGTGTAGAGCTTCCTGGGCGGTGCCAATGGCCTCTTGAATGTGGCAGTGATGGAGGAAAGAAAATTGTTCTGCAGAGATGTGAGAAGATAGGATGGGTTTGATACGGTTAGCAATAATCTTGGATATGATTTTGTAGAGGCAGTTGCATAAAGAAATAGGGCGGAAGTCATTAAAGGACGATGGGGCATCTGATTTAGGGATCAGGGCTATGAAGGTGTAGTTCATAGGGGGGTGAATGTGCCCGGTGATCCTGCTTTCTTCAATGACTTCCAACAGATCCTCCCCCAGCAGTTCATAAAAGGCCAAATAGAACTCCACTGGCCACCCATCCGGACCCGGGCTCTTATCTTTTTTGAACCATTTTAGAGTACTTTCCAATTCCTGCATTGTGACTGGTTGTGTAAGATCCTCAAGATCCTCCTGTTCAACAAATCTAGGAAAGTGACCAGCAGGGTTGATGATATTTGGTAGATTTATTGCAGTTGGGGAAGTGAATTTCCTTTTGAAATGTGATACACCCAATCTGGCAAGTTGTTGGTGTGTTGTAGCCCATCCATCCGGTTCACAAGGCAGCTGCCAGATAGTGTTTGAGGCCTTTCTGCCATTTGCGAGGTTGTGGAAATATTTGGTATTGCAATCCCCCGCTTTAAGCCAAATGGCTCTACTTTTTAACCTCCACAGTTCCTCCTTTTCTTGCAGGATCTTGATTTTTTGCACTTCCAAATTGTTCAATAGGGATTTTGATTCCTCAGATAAGTAACCAGTCCCACTTTCATCCGTCAATTGTGCAATCTGTGTCTCTATATCCAAAAGAAGTTGTTATGAATCTCTCAGTCGTTTCCTCTTTGCCCAGGTCTCAGTAAATTTCTTAAGTTCATTGAGTCTGTCACAAAAATCTGCTACCTTTATCTATGCCCTCAGAGGTGGTTGTGATCTCCAGTATTCCGTGACCATATTAATAAAATCCAGGTCTTGTAAGTATCCAACAAAAAATTTGAAAGGGGATCGGGGTTTTTTTATTGCACCATTGGCTTGTAGGAGGATGGGAAGATGATCAGATAGGCCGCTCGAACTTACCCATTGTATGTACAGGGGAAGTTTTTGTATCAGGTCTTCATGCACCAGGAATCTGTCTAATCGCCTTCCCAAAGCTGCCTCCCATGTTCTCTTGTTGTGCCTGGTGGGGACTTTCTTGTTCATTGGAAAATCAACAAGCCTGTGAGAGTCTAATAACATGCTCATTTGTTCTGAGATGGGATCAAATTGAGCATGGTGTCCCCAGGATTCCCAGAATCCCAGGGAGAAATTAAAGTCACCACCCAATATGGTGGTTCTAGTGATGAGGTTGCTTCCCGAAATTTTTTTCCAGAAGGCCAGGCGATTCTGATTCGGGCCATATATGTTGATAATGCGAATAGGGAAACCAATCTCTCCCATGAAGATGTCCACACCCATAAATCCTCTTCCACCCCAAGAGTATAAGAGCTTGAACTTTCTAGGGTTTATGCCAATGGCGAGACTGCCAGAGCGACCATATGTGTCCATACCCTGAAATATCCATCCTGGTAGAAGGGCTTGTAGGGTTCTCACAGCCGAATCCGAGGTGCAAAGGGTCTCCTGAAGAAAGAGGATGTCACATCTGGATTCATGGATCAGTCTCTTGAGAGCCAATCTCTTTTTGGGGTTGGCTAATCCCCTACAGTTGAAAGAGAGCCAAATCATGGGGAACCAGTGGCCAAGGGCTCAATTTCTCTAAGTGCCCATTCGATTATGCATTGTCACCCCAGGGCGACATCTGCCACTGCATTTTGAATGGCTGAGTTGATCTTAGATGGACGAATTTTTTTGGGTTTATGGTAAGAGTATCGGCCAGGGGAAGAACCAAGGCCCAGGAGTTTGGTTCGGACCCGAGGTCTGAGGTGGTAGGGGTGCGATCCAGAGCCAGTGGGGGAGGAAGAGGGGTTGGCGAGGTAGTGTCCATCCTATGAGAGGAGGGAGTGGTGGAGAAGGTAGGGAGAGGGGGGGCAATGGTGCAGTGAATAGAGGGAAATGGGCCTGGTTCAATAGGTGGTGACTGCAATGTGGAGTGCATAACAGAAAACATAACTTCTGATAAAATAGCAGAGGTCATGGGGAGAGATTCATTACCTGGGGTAGATGATGCAGCCTTCGCTGTCTTGGACCAGGTGCAAGGTGGTGCAGGAGTCGATGAAGCCTTCCTTCTGTAGTTCGTCTTCTTGGTGCCTTCTAGTTCCACATTCGTAGGGGCCTCATTATGTGTCAGATCACCTTCTCCCTTATTGATATCACCTTTGTTTTGTTCCACAGATGGTTGTTGTCTAGTACCTTTAGTATTTTTGGAGGTCACTCCAGAAAGAAGAGGGCAATCTTTGTACAGATGGCCAACTTTGTGACATCTACGACATCGAAACGGAACACCTTCATAATCCAGCAGCTGCTTGTGTGAAAAGTGTCTGCAATGCAGGGTGATTTTCTCCTCCAGCCTAGCCCTGGTGTCGAGATGAACAACGATTCTAGCCATGGTCATAATTCTAGTTTTCTCATAGGATTTATCATGCTCAAGATAGGTGCCCAGCACATCTCCAATGTGCTTGAAAACTTGAGGCATCCAGAATTGCATGGGCAAGCCCAGTAGTCGAACCCAAATAGGCTCGATGCCCAATTGTTCTCGCTCTGGGTCAAACAGTGGATCCCAATGCTTCAGCAGAATAGGAGCCAATTCTATATGCCAGAATTGGGATAGAATCCATTGGGTGTATTCAGGTCTGTGAAAGTGTAAGGCAAACCATCCCCTTGCTAGGACTCTGATAGCTGGTAATTCCTTTAGCAGAGATCCCCAAATCTCCTCCGTCCATTGCTTTAATCTTTCCACAAAATATGTTCGACCACGAACCCGGCCAACCAGAACCTTACGGGCAGTGTCGATTGCATCCGCCATCTGAACGTCCTCTCTGAAAGCTAGGTTGATATCTAAGTCAATGGCTCGAAGGCACCTCCCTTTTTTCTGTTTTTTTGAGCATTTGCCGATGGGAAAATCCTTGAGTAGCTTACGGCATGGGTCAGAAGTACTATGTTGTGTAGACCCAACCGAATGAGCAGGTAGCAGCGAGGAGCTGAAGCATCCCGAGCGGATAGGGGAGCGGGGGTTCAAACTGCTAGAGCCGGGGTGAAAAGTGGGACAGGAGGGGTGCTGAGGGCCTTGGGGGTTAGCCGGCATCAGTGAAATGGATGATGGGTTCACGAGTTGAATGGGAGGCGAAGGCGACGGCAGGGTAAGCTGGGCAACGGTCTGGAGAGGTGAATCGAAAGATGGAGAAGTCTGCAGGCAGGAACCCAGAAGATGGAGCATGGACGGCGAGAGAGGCGGGCATTCAAGAACTGGAAGGTCTGCTAGGTTGACATCCGTATGATTCTTCTTCCCTGAGCGTGGCGGGTGGGGTTGTAGGTTAGAGGCAACTCTCGCTGATGCTTGTTCTTTGCCCCAGGGTTCCATGGCTGGTCGGTTATTATATGCCCAAATATCCTGATCTGGCATGGGGTCCTCCTTGTAGTCCACGAGGTCCTCCTCTACCATAGCAACCAGACAATATAGTGAAGCCCAAAACTGATGACCAGGGAACCGACAACAAGTAGGAAGGGTAAACCAGCTCGTGAATGTTCGTCGTGAAGGTAGAAAACCCTAGGGTAAACCAGGAGCCAGGAATCCGGTAATAGCTGTACGCACGAAGGGCCCTCGCAGGTCAGAGACCTGTGATCCATGAACCCGGTCTGAAAATCGCCATGGGGAATAGGGAATGAACCAGACTCGAAACTAGGGTTAGATTATCGCCATTTCCGCCGATCACCAGAGCTCCCACTGGCTTCTCAAAAACCATTTCAGCCTTATTCATACTTATGATGGTGAAACTTCCAAAGCTCGCATTTTTTCAATTGTTGTTAGAGCACTTAATCTTATTTTTAAAACATTTTAAAATGTTTTTGAAATATTTTAAAACATTTTAAAATCATTTAAAATTGTTCTTCAATCAATTTAAATTATTTTTGAAGTATTTTAAATTGTTTTTAAAGCATTGCAAACTATTTTTAAAGAATTTTAAAAACATTTTAAATTGTTTTGAAAGCATTTTAAATTGTTTTGAAATCATTTTAAAAGCATTTTAAAGTACTTTAAAGATATTTAAATTGTTGTTAAAGCATTTTAAAAGATTTTAAAATTGTTTTTAAAACATTTTAAAGTGTTTTAAATTGTTTTTAAATTATTTTGAACTATTTTAAAGTGTTTCTGAAACTTTCTAAATTGTTTCAAAAACATTTAAAATTGTTTTTAAAGCATTTAAAATTGTTTTTAAAGCGTTTAAATCGTTTTGAAAGCATTTTAAATTGTTTTGAAAGCATTTTAAAAACAATTTAAAGTACTTTAAAGCTCTTTAAATTGTTTTTAAAACTTTTTAAAACAGTTTTAAATCATTTTCAATTGTTGTTAAAGCACTTAAACTTATTTTTAAAACATTTTAAAATGTTTTTCAAACATTTTAAAATCATTTAAAATTGTTCTTAAAGCAATTTAAATTATTTTTGAAGTATTTTAAATAGCTTTTAAAGCATTGTAAATAGTTTTTAAAGCATTTTAAATTGTTTTGGAATCATTTTAAAACATTTTAAAGTACTTTAAAGCTTTTTAAATTGTTGTTAAAGCATTTTAAAAGAATTTAAAATTGTTTTTAAAACATTTTAAAGCGTTTTTAAATTATTTTGAACTATTTTAAATTGTTTTTAGAACATTCTAAATTGCTTCAAAAACACTTCAAATGTTTTAAAAGCATTTTAAATTGTTTTTAAAGCGTTTAAAATTATTTTTAAAACATTTTAAAGTACTTTAAAGCGTTTTAAATTGTTTATAAAACATTTTAAAACGGTTTTAAAGCATTTTCAATTGTTGTTAAAGCACTTACACTTCTTTTTAAAACATTTTTGAAACATTTTAAAATGATTTAAAATTGTTCTTAAATCAATTTAAATTATTTTTGAAGTATTTTAAATTGTTTTTAAAGCATTGTAAACTATTTTTAAAGCATTTTAAAATCATTTTAAATTGTTTTGAAAGCATTTTAAAAACATTTTAGAGTACTTTAAAGCTTCTTAAATTGTTGTTAAAACATTTTAAAAGAATTTATAATTGTTTTTAAAACGTTCCTAATTGTTTCAAAAACATTTTAAATTGTTTCAGAAACATTTTAAATTGTTTTTAAAGCATCTTAAATTGTTTTTAGAGCGTTTATTTTTTTTTTAAACATTTTAAAGTACTTTAAAGCTTTTTAAATTGTTTTTAAAACATTTTAAAATGGTTTTAAAGCATTTTTCAATTGTTGTTAAATCACTTAAACTTATTTTAAAAACATTTTAAAATGTTCTTGAAACATTTTAAAACATTTTAAAATCATTTAAAATTGTTATTAAATCAATTTAAATTATTTCTAAAGTTTTTAAAATTGTTTTTAAAGCATTGTAAACTATTTTTAAAGCATTTCAAAATCATTTAAAATTGTTCTTAAAGCAATTTAAATTATTTTTGAATTATTTTAAATAGTTTTTAAAGCCTCGTAAACTGTTTTTAAAGCATTTTAAATTGTTTTGAAAGAATTTTAAAAACATTTTAAAGTACTTTAAAACTTTTTAAATTGTTGTTAAAGCATTTTGAAAGAATTTAAAATTGTTTTTAAAACATTTTAAAGTGTTTTTAAATTATTTTGAACTATTGAAAATTGTTTTTAAAATGCTCTAAATTGCTTCAAAAACATTTTAAATTGCTTTTGAAGCATTTTAAATTGTTTTCAAAGCGTTTAAAATTGTTTTAAAAACATTTTCAAGTAATTTATAGCTCTTTAAATGGTTTTTAAAACATTTTAAAACGGTTTTAAAGCATTTTAAATTGGTATTTAATTAATGGAAAGACCTGTGAGCAATTTTGAAACCGACGTTTCGGACTAGCTAGGTGAGTCCATCATCAGGGTAATGAGATCTGCATTTTGAGAAGAGAGAGTCAAGAGGGACTTAAACTTATTTTTGAAACATTTTAAAATCATTTAAAATTGTCCTTAAATCAATTTAAATTATTTTTAAAGTATTTTATATTGTTTCTAAAGCATTGTAAAATATTTTTAAAGCATTTTAAAACCATTTAAAATTGTTCCTAAAGCAATTTAAATTATTTTTGATGTATTTTAAACAATTTTTAAAGCATTGTAAATGGTTTTTAAAGCATTCTAAACTATTTTGAAAGCATTTTAAAAATATTTTAAAGTATTTTAAAGCTTTTTAAATTGTTGCTAAAGCGTTTTAAAAGAATTTAAAATTGTTTTTAAAACATTCTAAAGTGTTTTAATTTGTTTATAAATTATTTTGAACTATTTTAAATTGTTTTTAAAACGTTCTAAATTGTTTCAAAAACATTTTAAATTGTTTTTAAAGCATTTTAAGTTGTTTATAAAGTGGTTAATTTATTTTTTTTAACATTTTAAAGTACTTTAAAGCTTTTTAAATTTCTTTTAAAACATTTTAAAACAGTTTTAAAGCATTTTCAATTGTTGTTAAACCACTTAAACTTATTCTTAAAACATTCTAAAATGTTTTTGAAACATTTTAAAATCATTTAAAATTGTTTTTAAATCAATTTAAATTATTTTTAAAGTATTTTAAATTGTTTCTAAAGCATTGTAAACTATTTTTAAAGCATTTTAAAATCATTTAAAATTGTTCTTAAAGTAATTTAAATTATTTTTGAAGTATTTTAAATAGTTTTTAAAGCACTGTAAACGGTTTTTAAAGCATTTTAAATTGTTTGGTAAGCATTTTAAAACACTTTAAAGCTTTTTAATTGTTTTTTTTTTTTTCTCCGTAAAACTGATCTATTTATATTACAAAAAAGTCAAAAATGTTACAAAAATTACAGCTAGGCCAAAGCCCTGTTTCTTCAACGAAGTTCATATACATTACTTCCATGCTGAGAGGAGCGACACATAACAAACTGAGACCGACACATAACATGCTGTGACCGACACGAAGAGTTCCAGAGATGACACGGTGGATGATGGACAACATGGTGAACATGATGGACGACGCGTGGACTGAAACTATGGCGATATGGACAGAGATTACCGTCCTGAGCTAGATGACAGAAATGCAAAGAACTGAAAATGAAAAGGTCAGAGGAATTCATCCCTTGCTTCCCAGACTTGGCGAGTGCAGCGCTAATCTTCATCCGTGGAATGCGGCTCATCAGAAGCAGGTCCCTTGAGATTTTCCGCAGCTCCCTTGCCCTTGTCTGAGCTTCGTTGCACAGGCTCCCTACCCGGACTCGAGCTTCTGCGAACAGGTTCGCTGGGGCCTTCATCCTTCTGGACCGGGCGCGTGAAATCCACAGTGGGAGTCTCCATATCGACCCGCGGAACTGTCACCGTGTCCATGCGCCCCCGAACACTGCTGCAATGCTCCACAGTAACAGACACTATGAGAGTATTGTTAGCAAAGGCACAGGGAATTCTGTAGCGAATGGCCGGATGTTCCGCATGGCCACACTCCGGCATACCCCAACAATTGCCTCTGGCATTACGGCCTGGAGGCCTGTTTTGCTCAGAGGTGATTTCAAGTGAAGACGAAGGAGAGATTTCAGGCCTCTGGGAGCCTGAGCGCCCTCGAGACATGCCTCTGCGACTGCACATCCTAAGTCTCTCCCTCGGCATATGGCTATGGCCTGCCTCTCCAGCAATACCTCCAGAATCCCAAGCAATTACCCACTCCTCTGGATTGTCAGAATCCCAAGCAATTACCCACTCGACTGGTTTGTGATTCATCTGAGCGGTAAGGATGGCCTCCTTATTAACCGCCTTGCTCCTCGTATGTTGCAGCGCATTGAATGGCGCCTGCAACTCCCTGTACATTCCTCCAACGCTCCTCTGCTCCAGACGAGACAGCCAAACGACATTCCCGTCCCCCCGAGACATTGCGAAAATACCAATTGCATCGCCTTCCGGCGAATTTAAGGTTCGAGCAGTTTGGCATGGCGTGGCTTGTCCGGGCTGCCAGAGGCCCATGTGACAAGCCACATGCCTCTTAACTGCCTCAACACGCGGCATAGGCGGTGATGTCACCCGCATCCGGGAAAAGCTTTTTAATTGTTATTAAAGCATTTTAAAAGAATTTAAAATTGTTTTTAAAACATCTTAAAGTGTTTTTAAATTATTTTGAACTATTTTAAATTATTTTTAAAACGTTCTAAATTGTTTCAAAAGCATTTTAAATTGTTTTTAAAGCATTTTAAATTGTTTTTAAAACATTTTAAAGTACTTTAAAACTTTTTAAACCGTTTATAAAACATTTTAAAATGGGTTTAAAGCATTTTCAATTGTTGTTAAAGCACTTAAACTTATTTTTAAAACATTTTAATATTTTTTTGAAACATTTTAAAATAATTTTAAATTGTTCTTAAATCAATTTAAATTATTTTTAAAGTATTTTAAATTGTTTTTCAAGCATTGTAAACTATTTTTAAAGCATTTTAAATTGTTTTGAAAGAATTCTAAGAACATTTTAGAGTACTTTAAAGCTTTTTGAATTGTTGTTAAAGCGTTTTAATAGAATTTAAAATTGTTTTTAAAACATTTTATAGTGCTTTAAATTGTTTTTAAATTATTTTGAACTAATTTAAATTGTTTTTAAAACGTTCCAAATTGCTTCAAAAACATTTTAAATTGTTTTTAAAGCATTTTAAGTTGTTTTTAAAGTGCTTAAAATTGTTTTTAAAACATTTTAAATTACTTTAAAGATTTTTAAATTGTTTTTAGAACGGTTTTAAGGAATTTTCAATTTTTGTTAAACGACTCAAACTTATTTTTAAAACATTTAAAAATGTTTTTGAAACTTTTTAAAATCATTTAAAATTGTTTTAAAACCAATTTAAATTATATTTAAAGTATTATAAATTGTTTTTAAAACATTGTAAACTATTTTTAAATCATTTAAAATTGTTCTTAAGGAAATTTAAATTACTTTTGAAGTATTTTAAATAGTTTTTAAAGCATTGTAAACAGTTTTTAAAGCATTTTAAATTGTTTTGAAAGCATTTTAAAGTACTTTAAAGCTTTTTAAATTGCTGTTAATGCATTTTAAAAGGATTTAAAATTGTTTTTATAACATTTTAGAGTGTTTTAAATTATTTTTAAATTATTTTGAACTATTTTAAAGTGTTTTTAAAACATTCTAAATTGTTTCAAAAACATTTTAAATTGTTTTTAAAGCACTTTAAATTGTTTTTAAAGCGTTTAGAATTGTTTTAAAAATATTTTAAACTACTTTAAAGCTTTGTAAATTGTTTATAAAACATTTTAAAACGGGTTTAAAGCATTTTCAATTGTTGTTAGAGCACTTAAGCTTATTTTTAAAACATTTTGAAATATTTTAAAACATTTTAAAATCATTTAAAATTGTTCTTAAATCAATTTAAATTATTTTTGAAGTACATTAAATTGTTTTTAAAGCATTGCAAACTATTTTTAAAGAATTTTAAAATCCTTTTAAATTGTTTTGAGAGCATTTTAAAAACATTTTAAAGTACTTTAAAGCTCTTTAAATTGTTTTTAAAACTTTTTAAAACGGTTTTAAAGCATTTTCAATTGTTGTTAAAGCACTTAAACTTATTTTTAAAACATTTTAAAATGTTTTTGAAATATTTTAAAATCATTTAAAATTGCTTTTAAAACATTTTTAAGGGTTTTTAAATTATTTTGAACTATTTTAAAGTGTTTTTTAAACTTTCTAAACTGTTTCAAAAACATTTTAAATTGTTTTTAAAGCATTTTAAATTGTTTTTAAAGCGTTTAAATAGTGTTGAAAGCATTTTAAATAGTTTTGAAAGCATTTTAAATACATTTTAAAGTACTTTAAAGCTCTTTAAATTGTTTTTAAAAGTTTTGAAAACGGTTTTAAAGCATTTTCAATTGTCGTTAAAGCACTTAAACTTAAGATTGTTCTTAAATCAATTTAAACTATTTTTAAACTATTTTATATTGTTTCTAAAGCATTGTAAACCATTTTTAAAGCATTTTAAAATCATTTAAAATTGTTCTTAAAGCAATTTAGATTATTTTTGAATTATTTTAAATAGTTTTTAAAGCATTGTAAATGGTTTTTAAAGCATTTTAAATTGTTTTGAAATCATTTTAAAAACATCTTAAAGTACTTTAAAGCTTTTTAAAATGTTGTTAAAGCATTTTAAAAGAATTTAAAATTGTTTTTAAAACATTCTAAATTGCTTCAAAAACATCTCAAATTGTTTTTAAAGCATTTTAAATTGTTTTTAAAACGTTTAAAATTTCTTTCAAAACATTTTAAAGTACTTTAAATCATTTTAAATTGTTTATGAAACATTTTAAAATGGTTCTTAAAGCAATTTAGATTATTTTTGAAGTATTTTAAATAGTTTTTAAAGCATTGGAAATGGTTTTTAAAGCATTTTAAATTGTTTTGAAATCATTTTAAAAACATTTTAAAGTACTTTAAAGCTTTTTAATTTGTTGTTAAAGCATTTTATAAGAATTTAAAATTATTTTTAAAACATTTTAAAGCGTTTTTAAATTATTTTGAACTATTTTAAATTGTTTTAAAAACATTCTATATTGCTTCAAAAACATTTCAAATATTTTTTAAAGAATTTTAAATTGTTTTTAAAGCGTTTAAAATTGTTTTTAAAACATTTTAAAGTACTTTAAAGCGTTTTAAATTGTTTATAAAACATTTTAAAACGGTTTTAAATCATTTTCAATTGTTGTTAAAGCACTTACACTTATTTTTAAAACATTTTAAATTGTTTTTGAAACATTTTAAAATGATTTAAAATTGTTCTTAAGTCAATTTTAATTATTTTTGAAGTATTTTAAATTGTTTTTAAAGCATTGTAAACTATTTTTAAAGCATTTTAAAATCATTTTAAATTGTTATGAAAGCATTTTAAAAACATTTTAGAGTACTTTAAAGCTTCTTAAATTGTTGTTAAAAAATTTTAAAAGAATTTATAATTGTTTTAAAAACATTTTACAGAGTTTTACATTGTTTTTAAATTATTTTGAACTATTTTAAATTGTTTTTACAACGTTCTAAATTGTTTCAAAAACATTTTAAATTGTTTCAGAAACATTTTAAATTGTTTTTAAAGCATTTTAAATTGTTTTTAAAGCGTTTAAAATTGTTTTTAAAACATTTTAAAGTACTTTAAATCTTTTTAAATTGTTTTTAAAGAATTGTAAACTATTTTTAGAGCATTTCAAAAACATTTAAAATTTTTCTTAAAACAACTTAAATTATTTTTGAATTATTTTAAATAGTTTTTAAAGCATCGTAAACTGTTTTTAAAGCATTTTAAATTGTTTTGAAAGAATTTTAAAAACAGTTTAAAGTACTTTAAAACTTTTTAAATTGTGGTTAAAGCATTTTGAAAGAATTTAAGATTGTTTTTAAAACATTTTAAAGTGTTTTTAAATTATTTTGAACTATTTAAAATTGTTTTTAAAATGTTCTAAATTGTTTCAAAAACATTTTAAATTTCTTTTGAAGCATTTTAAATTGTTTTCAAAGAGTTTAAAATTGTTTTAAAAACATTTCCAATTAATTTAAAGCTCTTTAAATGGTTTTTAAAACATTTTAAAACAGTTTTAAAGCATTTTCAATTGTTGTTAAAGCACTTAAACTTATTTTTGAAACATTTTAAAATCATTTAAAATTGTTCTTAAATCAATTTAAATTATTTTTAAAGTATTTTAAATTGTTTCTAAAGCATTGTAAACTATTTTTAAAGCATTTTAAAATCATTTAAAATTGTTCTTAAAGCAATTTAAATTATTTTTGAAGTATTTTAAATAGTATTCAAAGCACTGTAAATGATTTTAAAAGTATTTTAAATTGTTTTGAAAGCATTTTAAAAGCATTTTAAAGCACTTTAAAAGACTTTAAAGCTTTTTAATTGTTGTTAAAGCATTTTAAAAGAATTTAAAATTGCTTTTAAAACATTTTAAAGTGTTTTTAAATTATTTTGAACTATTTTAAATTGTTTTTAAAACATTCTAAATTGTTTCAAAAACATTTTAAATTGTTTTTAAAGCATTTTAAATTGTTTTTAAAGCGTTTAAAATTGCGTTTATAACATTTTAAAGTACTTTAAAGCTTTTTAAATTGTTTATAAAACATTTTAAAATGAGTTTAAAGCATTTTTAATTGTTGTTAAAGCACTTAAACTTATTTTTGAAACATTTTAAAATAATTTAAATTTTTTCTTAAATCAATTTAAATTATTTTCAAAGTATTTTAAATTGTTTTTAAAGCATTGTAAACTATTTTTAAAGCATTTTAAATTGTTTTGAAAGAATTCTAAGAACATTTTAGAGTACTTTCAAGATTTTTGAATTGTTGTTAAAGCATTTAAATAGAATTTAAAATTGTTTTTAAAACATTTTAAAGTGATTTAAATTGTTTTTAAATTATTTTGAACTAATTTAAATTGCTTTTAAAACGTTCCAAATTGTTTTAAAAACATTTTAAATTGTTTTTAAAGCATTTTAAGTTGTTTTTAAAGTGTTTAAAATTGTTTTTAAAAGTACTTTAAAGCTTTTTAAATTGTTTTTGAAACATTTTAAAATCATTTAAAAAAATTTTAAACCAATTTAAATCATTTTAAAATCATTTAAAATTGTTCCTAAAGCAATTTAAATTACTTTTGAAGTATTTTAAATAGTTTTTAAAGCATTGTAAATGGTTTTTAAAGCATGTTAAATTGTTTTGAAAGCATTTTAAAGTACATTAAAGCTTTTTAAGTTGTTGTTAATGCATTTTAAAAGGATTTAAAATTGTTTTTAAAACATTTTAGAGCGTTTTAAGTTGTTTTTAAATTATTTTGAACTATTTTAAAGTGTTTTTAAAACGTTCTAAATTGTTTCAAAAACATTTTAAATTGTTTTTAAAGCGTTTAAAATTGTTTTTGAAACATTTTAAAGTACTTTAAAGCTTTTTAAATTGTTTATAGAACATTTTAAAACGGGTTTAAATAATTTTCAATTGTTGTTAGAGCACTTAATCTTATTTTTAAAACATTTTAAAATGTTTTTGAAATATTTTAAAACATTTTAAAATCATTTAAAATTGTTCTTAAATCAATTTAAACTATTTTTAAAGTATTTTATATTGTTTCTAAAGCATTGTAAGCTATTTTTAAAGCATTTTAAAATCATTTAAAATTGTTCTTAAAACAATTTAAATTATTTTTGAAGTATTTTAAATAGTTTATAGAGCATTTTAAATGGTTTTTAAAGCATTTTAAATTGTTTTGAAAGAATTTTAAAAACATTTTAAAGTAATTTAAAGCATTTTAAATTGTTGTTAAAGCATTTTAAAATAATTTAAAATTGTTTTTAAAACATTTTAAAGTTTTTTTAAATTATTTTGAACTATTATAAATTGTTTTTAAAACATTCTAAATTGCTTCAAAAACATTTCAAATTGTTTTTAAAGCATTTTAAATTGTTTATAAGACCTTTCAAAATGGTTTTAAAGCATTTTCAATTGTTGTTAAAGCACTTACACTTATTTTTAAAACATTTTTGAAACATTTGGAAATGATTTAAAATTGTTCTTAAATCAATTTAAAATATTTTTGAAATATTTTAAATTGTTTTTAGAGCATTGTAATCTATTTTTAAAGCATTTTAAAGTCATTTTAAATTGTTTTGAAAGCATTTTAAAAACATTTTAGAGTACTTTATGTTAGGATATTCCGACACATAGGATATAGTTAAGTTCAACTTGGTCTAGTTTAGAGTTAGGTAAAGTGTGTTTCTTTACCGTTGTACATATTGTAACTTACAATCCGACGGTCACGATATGTAGTGATCCGACGGTTCACTCTCACCTCGGTATTACCGACACTTGATCCGTGGCTTGACACCCGATTGGTCCATGAGTTCTATTTAAAGCGCATGGAGGGTCATTGTTCGGGTAATCCGTGCATGAGAGAAGCTTATGTAAATTTTCATTCTTTGATTAATAAATTGCCTGTAGTACCCACGTTGGGACAGGCCGTGGACTGTTTCCCTCCTTGCACTCTGAGGGTTTTAACCACGTCAAAAATACTGGTGTATTGATTTGAGATCTGGTTGTGAGCGGTGTCCTTTTGGTATTCTTTCTGAGGAACTTACCCTGTAAATTCCTACATGGTATCAGAGCTATTTGAGGGCCGCGTCCGTTGGTGATCCAAATCTGAAGCCGGTAGAACTGCATGCGGCTGTCGTTTCCTAGATCTGCTGTTTCTGACTGCTTTCGGGCCGAGAGGACTGCTCTGTTGCGTTCGGAGCATCTGTTTCAGTGAGGAACCCCTTTCGTTTCACGCGAAAAGGTTTCCGGTAGCCCTAGCTGCGTCATTTTTCAGATCGGGAGGTATACAGTGTTTTTTGCAGTTTACTGTTATTTTCTCTCTGCTTATTTCGGTTTCGGTTTATTTAGCCTTTTTTTTTAACCGGATCTATACCTTTCATTTCTGCGTATGCTCTTTGCCCTGCGACTCTGTGCGATCTGGGCAAATCAGAAACAGAAAGGAAGGATTTTTCTCATGCGTATGCTCTTTTCCCTGCACCTTAGTGTGATCTCGGAAAATCAGAAACATTGAGAAAAATATTTAGTTTTTCGGCTAAAGCTAACTTTGAGATTTTTTTTAAAAATTTCTAGTTTTTTGGCTAAAGCTAACTTCGAGCCGCAAGGTTCGTTTTTCTTTGCATATTCGTGTTGGGTTTTGTGTTTTGTGTTTTGTAGGGAAAAAGAGCTTTCTCAAGGCAAGCACGCAAATCAAGCCCCCCCCCCCCCCTCTCTCTCTCTCTCTCTCTCTCTCAAATTTTTTGTATAGATCAATTGGTTCAAAGCTATTTTAAGAGAGTAGAGGTCTTGGGTTCAAGTCTCCATTTTGTGGGGGCGGATTTTTTCATTCCCGCACATTCGCGCACTTTGCCGGCAACGTCAACAATTTTTTTTAAAAAGCCATAACTTCTTCATCCGGAAGCCTTTTTCAGAGCCGTTTTTTTTAAAACCGCCTATTTTTTCGAGATCTATCCATTGGAACCACTTACTTTCAGCATCTTCAGCTTCAGTTTTTTTCAAAAAATGGAAAGTCCATGCCAAGTCATTCTTGACAGCACTAACTACTTCCAATGGGTAGCCTACATGGGAGATTTACTTAGAAGTAAAGGTCTCTACAGAATAGCCACAGACCAAGAGAAGAAACCAAAAGATGAAGACAAGGCGGCAAAATGGGAAAATAGACAAGATCAAGCACGTGGTTTGATAGGGATGTCTGTTTCTCCTGATCTTAGATTCCACATTGCAGAACTTGAGACTCCTCATGAAGCATTAGAAAAACTTGCTAAAGTTTTTGGGATTAAAAATGAAATTAGAGCCCATCAACTTGAAAATGAGCTGCTTACTTTGGATCCTAATAATTTTTCTTGCATTGAAGATTTCTTGTCCAAATTCAAGACCCTTAGATATCTCTTGGAAGGTGTTAAAGTTAAGAAAGAAGATGGTAACCTTATTTATTCCATCCTTACTAAGTTGGGACCAGCCTACTCTGTATTTGTTTCCACTTTCCATTCTACAAGGGAAGCTTTCATTTGTCAAGGACAAGACTACAAGGCCCCTTCCTTTGACTCCTTTTGTGATTCCTTAATAAGAGAACAAGAAAAACTCTTACACCTTGGTCTTCTTAATCTTGGAAACTCTTCCACGAAAGCGTTAGCCGCCCAGCAGCAACCAAATTCAAAGAATCCTAAGAAGTCATATCCTCAAAAGAATGGTCCTAAACCATCTCAGCCTCAAAATGAAAGATCATTTCAGCAAAATGATAAGACCAATAAAAACAAATGGAAGAAGACTGATAGACATTGTAACTTTTGTAATCGAGATGGCCACTTAGAATCTAAATGCTTTAAGAAGATGGAAGCCTTGGAAGCCGCAATGAAGAAACATAACATCCATGTGGAGCCTACTTCAACTTCAACTTCCGGAATGGCACTTTCTGCATGTCATTGTCAATCATCTCAGTCTGGTTATGCATTAAATGTATCTTCTTCTTCTTCTCATTCTCATGAGTGGCTCATTGATTCTGGAGCCTCTTGTCACATGGCCAAAAACCAAGCCATGTTTTCTTCTTTAAATGATTGTAACACCAAAAATATATATATTGGTGATGATAGATCTCTTAATGTTGTAGGGACTGGAACTGTTCATCTAGACAATGGTCAGTTTAATGATGTATTATGTGTTCCAACCTTATCCTGCAACCTTCTATCTGTCTATCAGATAACTCATTCAGGTGAAGGTAAAATTGTTGAATTTTCACCTCATGATGTTGTAATCAAGGATCTAAAAGATCCTAAACAGATTCTAGCTACTGGTCTTGCTGATGATTCCAAAAGGTTGTATAAGTTTCACAACTTTGGGTCATCAAATCTTCCCTCAGTATTTGTTGCTCATAATGATGAAGTGAGCAAACTTTGGCATGAGCGATTTGGTCACTTAAACTATCGCTCCCTTCAGCATCTATGTAAAGAAAATATGGTGACAGGTCTTCCTATGGTATCTTGCAGAGATGGTGTTTGTTCCGGATGTGTACTCGGAAAACATCATCGGGACAGTTTTGACAAACGTGCCTCTTGGCACGCCTCAGCCCCTTTACAGCTTGTGCACAGTGATTTATGTGGTCCTCTTCCTGTTGCTTCATTCTCTGGCTGCAAGTACTTCTTAACTTTCATTGATGATTTCTCCAGACGCACTTGGGTATACTTCTTAAAACTCAAGAGCGAAGTATTTAACACTTTTTTGGCCTTCAAAGCCTTTGTTGAAAAACAATCTGGACATCAAATTCTTAAGCTAAGAACTGATAATGGTGGAGAATATGTTAAAAACACATTCATCAACTTTTGCACCGAAAATGGAATTCAAATGCAACATACTGTTCCATACACTCCACAACAAAATGGTGTAGCTGAAAGGAAAAATCGCACCTTAAAGGAAATGGCTAATTGTATGCTGCAATCTAAAGGACTCAGTCTTAGTTTTTGGGCCGAAGCAATTAATTGTGCAAATTATATAATCAATCGCACTCCTACTAAGGTTCTAGAGAATATCACTCCAGAAGAAGCTTGGAGTTCCATTAAACCAGATGTAAGTCACTTTCGTGTGTTTGGAAGTGAAGCATGGGCCCATATTCCAGATGAAAAGCATAAAGCTTTAGAACCTAAGAGTGAGAAATGTACTTTTGTTGGATATTCTGAAGATGTAAAAGGTTATAGACTTATTCCATTTAAGTCCAAAAATGTTATCATTAGAAGAGATGTAAAATTTGATGAAAATAAATCGGCCTGCGAGCCTAGTCCGGCGGATGTGCCACCTCTTCCTATCTCTTCTACTTTTGAAAACATTTCTTCTTCAGATGATGAAAGTGAGGATGATAATCCTCCCCCACCTTCTCAGGATCCTCAACTTCCAAGATGGGTCCGTGCTACTCGGGATGCAGCAGGTGATCTTGCCGGTGATCCTACAGATCAGCGACGTACACGTTCTCAGTTTGAAAGAGCCTCTTCTTTACTGGCTCAAGCTCCAGTAAATCATGATCCTGACACTTTTGCAGAAGCTTCAGGCCATCCACATTGGGAAGCAGCTATGAATGAAGAATATCATTCATTGATGACAAATGATACATGGGATCTTGTTCCTCTACCAAAGGGACGCAAACTTGTTAGATGTAAATGGGTTTACAGAACCAAGTATGGACCAGATGGGAAAGTTGATAAACATAAAGCTCGTCTTGTTGCTAAGGGCTTTTCACAGGTTGAAGGCATTGACTACACTGAAACCTTCTCCCCTGTTGCCAAAATGAACTCTATCCGCCTTGTTCTTTCCCTTGCTGCCTCTTTAAAATGGGAAGTCCATCAGATGGATGTTAAATCTGCCTTCTTGCATGGGGACTTGCAGGAAGAAATCTATATGGAACAACCCATTGGCTTCATACAAACAGACTCCAGCCTTGTTTGTCGACTTAAGAAATCCCTTTATGGTCTCAAGCAAGCTCCTCGGGCTTGGTATGCCAAAATGGATAGCTTTCTTTTAGAATCTGGCTTTTCTAGGTGTCATTCTGACAATACTGTCTACACCAAGAAAGTGGGCAACTCTCTTATCATCCTTGTTCTTTATGTTGATGATCTTATTCTTACTGGTAGTGATCCCAACCTTATAAACCATGTGAAGTCCAGCCTTAAAAAGAAATTTGAAATGACAGACTTAGGACACTTACACTATTTTCTCGGTCTTCAAGTCTTGCAATCCAAGGAGGGTATTTCCCTTTCCCAGTCCAAGTATGCTTGTGATATTCTTCGTCATTTTCACATGGAAGACTGTAAGCCAGCCCCTTCTCCCTTTCAGTCTGGAGTCAAACTTTCAGTCTCTTGTACTTCTCCTGAAGTTGATGCTACCTTATACCGTCAACTTGTAGGAAAACTCTTGTATTTAACCCATACTCGTCCTGATCTTTCCTTTGCTGTTGGCCTTGTTGCTCGTTTTATGCAAAACCCCCGTGAAAGTCATTGGAAAGCAGCTAAAAGAATACTTCGTTATGTTCGAGGTACAGTACAGTTTGGGATTCATTACAGTGCCAAAGCAGCTCCTCTGTTAGTTGGTTTCACTGATTCTGATTGGGCTGGTGACCCTGATGATCGGAAGTCTACTGCCGGTTATGTCTTCACTCTTGGTTCAGGACCTATTACATGGGCTTGTAAGAAACAGGCTGCCATTTCTCTTTCGTCAGCAGAAGCAGAGTATCGTGGTGCCGTGGAAGCTAGTAAGGAAGCCTTGTGGCTTCGTCAGATCCTATCAGAGTTTGGCTTTGAGCAGCAGCATCCAACCACACTTTGGTGTGATAATCAAAGTGCCATTCAGCTATGCAAAGATCCAGTCCAGCATCAGCGCAGCAAACACATTGAACTACACATGCACTTCATCAGAAAGCTCATTCATGACCATGTTCTTGAAGTGCAATATTGTCCAACAGATGATCAGGTTGCAGACATCTTCACAAAGGCTCTCACAGAGGCGAAGTTCACTAAACTTCGATATATGCTTGGAGTTCAGGAAGTTGTCACTAAGGGGGGATAGGCTCTAGTGCCTCCTTCCTTCTCCTATTGTGTCATATTTGTAAATCCTTCAATCCTATCCCAAGTTGTTCTTAAGGGGGGATGTTAGGATATTCCGACACATAGGATATAGTTAAGTTCAACTTGGTCTAGTTTAGAGTTAGGTATAGAGTTAGGTAAAGTGTGTTTCTTTACCGTTGTACATTTTGTAACTTACAATCCGACGGTCACGATATGTAGTGATCCGACGGTTCACTCTCACCTCGGTATTACCGACACTTGATCCGTGGCTTGACACCCGATTGGTCCATGAGTTCTATTTAAAGCGCATGGAGGGTCATTGTTCGGGTAATCCGTGCATGAGAGAAGCTTATGTAAATTTTCATTCTTTGATTAATAAATTGCCTGTAGTACCCACGTTGGGACAGGCCGTGGACTGTTTCCCTCCTTGCACTCTGAGGGTTTTAACCACGTCAAAAATACTGGTGTATTGATTTGAGATCTGGTTGTGAGCGGTGTCCTTTTGGTATTCTTTCTGAGGAACTTACCCTGTAAATTCCTACACTTTAAAGCTTCTTAAATTGTTGTTAAAACATTTTAAAAGAATTTATAATTGTTTTTAAAACATTTTAAAGTACTTTAAAGCTTTTTAAATTGTTTTTAAAACATTTTAAAATGGTTTTAAATTATTTTTCAATTGTTGTTAAAGCACTTAAACTTATTTTAAAAACATTTTAAAATGTTTTTGAAACATTTTAAATTCATTTTAAATTGTTATTAAATCAATTTAAATTATTTCTAAAGTATTTTAAATTATTTTTAGAGCATTGTAAACTATTTTTAAAGAAATTCAAAATCATTTAAAAGTGTTCTTAAAGCAATTTAAATTATTTTAAATAGTTTTTGAAGCGTCGTAAACTATTTTTAAAGAATTTTATGTTGTTTCGAAAGAATTTTAAAAACATTTTAAAGTACTTTAAAACTTTTTAAATTGTTGTTAAAACATTTTGAAAGAATTTAAAATTGTTTTAAAAACATTTTAAAGTGTTTTTAAATTATTTTGAACTATTTAGAATTGTTTTTAAAATGTTCTAAATTGTTTCAAAAACATTTTAAATTTCTTTTGAAGCATTTTAAATTGTTTTCAAAGCGTTTAAAATTGTTTTAAAAACATTTTCAAGTAATTTAAAGCTCTTTAAATGGTTTTTAAAACATTTTAAAATAGTTTTAAAGCATTGTAAACTATTTTTAAAGCATTGTAAACTATTGTAAACTATTTAAAATTGTTCTTAAAGCAATTTAAATTATTTTTGATGTATTTTAAACCATTTTTAAAGCATTGTAAATGGTTTTTAAAGAATTTTACACTGTTTTGAAAGCATTTTAAAAATATTTTAAAGTACTTTAAAGCTTTTTAAATTGTTGCTAAAGCGTTTTAAAAGAATTTCAAATTATTTTTAAAACATTATAAAGTGTTTTAAATTGTTTATAGATTATTTTGAACTATTTTAAATTGTTTTTAAAACATTCTAAATTGTATCAAAAACATTTTAAATTGTTTCTAAAGCATTTTAAGTTGTTTTTAAAGTGTTTAATTTATTTTTTTTAAACATTTTAAAGTACTTTAAAGCTTTTTAAATTGCTTTTAAAACATTTTAAAATGGTCTTAAAGCATTTTCAATTTTTGTTAAACCACTTAAAATTATTCTTAAAACATTTTAATTGTTGTTAAACCACTTAAAATTATTCTTAAAACATTTTAAAATGTTTTTGAAACATTTTAAAATCATTTAAAATTGTTTTTAAATCAATTTAAATTATTTTTAAAGTATTTTAAATTGTTTCTAAAGCATTGTAAACTATTTTTAAAGCATTTTAAAATCATTTAAAATTTTTCTTAAAGCAATTTAAATTATTTTTGAAATATTTTAAATAGTTTTTAAGCATTGTAAATGGTTTTTAAAGCATTTTAAATTGTTTTGAAAGCATTTTAAAAGCATTTTAAAAGAATTTTAAAGCACTTTAAAGCACTTTAAAGCTTTTTATTTGTTGTTAAAGCATTTTAAAAGAATTTAAAACTGCTTTCAAAACATTTTAAAGTGCTTTTAAATTATTTTGAGCTATTTTAAATTGTTTTTAAAACGTTCTAAATTGTTTCAAAAACATTTTAAATTGCTTTTAAAGCATTTTAAATTGTTTTTAAAACGTTTAAAATTGCTTTTAAAACATTTTAAAGTACTTTAAAGCTTTTTAAATTGTTTATAAAACATTTTAAAACAGGTTTAAAGCTTTTTCAATTGTTGTTAAAGCACTTAAACTTAATTTTAAAACATTTTAAAATAATTTAAAATTGTTCTTAAATCAATTTAAATTATTTTTAAAGTATTTATATATTGTTTTTAAAGCATTGTAAACTATTTTTAAAGCATTTTAAATTGTTTTGAAAGAATTCTAAGAACATTTTAGAGTACTTTAAAGCTTTTTGAATTGTTGTTAAAGCATTTTAATAGAATTTAAAATTGTTTCTAAAACATTTTAAAGTGCTTTAAATTGTTTTTAAAACATTTTAAAGTGCTTTAAATTGTTTTTAAATTATTTTGAACTAATTTAAATAGTTTTTAAAACGTTCCAAATTGTTTCAAAAACATTTTCAGTTGTTTTTAAAGTGTTTAAAATTGTTTTTGAAATTTTTTAAAGTACTTTAAAGCTTTTAAATTTTTTTTTAAAGCGGTTTTAAAGCATTTTCAATTGTTGCTAAACCACTCAAACATATTTTTAAAATATTTTAAAATGTTTTTGAAACATTTTAAAATCATTTAAAATTGTTTTTAAATCAATTGAAATTATTTTTAAAGTATTTTAAATTGTTTTTAAAGCATTGTAAACTATTTTAAAATCATTTAAAATTGTTCCGAAAGTAATATAAATTACTTTTGAAGTATTTTAAATAGTTTTTAAAGCATTGTAAATGTTTTTAAAGCATTTTAAATTGTTTTGAAAGCATTTTAAAGTACTTTAAAGCTTTTTAAATTGTTGTTAATGCATTTTAAAAGGATTTAAAATTGTTTTTAAAACATTTTAGAGCGTTTTAAATTGTTTTTAAATTATTTTAAACTATTTTAAAGTATTTTTAAAACATTCTAAATTGTTTCGAAAACATTTTAAAGCATTTTCAATTGTTGTTAAACCACTTAAACTTATTCTTAAAACATTTTAAAATGTTTTTGAACCATTTTAAAATCATTTAAAATTGTTTTTAAATCAATTCAAATTATTTTTAAAGTATTTTAAATTGTTTCTAAAGCATTGTAAACTATTTTTAAAGCATGTTAAAATCATTTAAAATTGTTCTTCAAGCAATTTAAATTATTTTTGAAGTATTTTAAATAGTTTTTAAAGCATTAAAGTGTTTTTAGATTATTTTAAATAGTCTTTAAAGTGTTTTTAGATTATTTTGAACTATTTTAAATTCTTTTTAAAACGTTCTAAGTTGTTTCAAAAACATTTTAATTTTTTTTTTAAACATTTTAAATTGTTTTTAAAGCGTTTAAAATTGTTTTTAAAACATTTTAAAGTACTTTAAAGATTTTTAAATTGTTTATAAAACATTTTAAAACTGGTTTAAAGCATTTTCAATTGTTGTTAAAGCACTTAAACTTATTTTTAAAACATTTTAAAATGTTTTTGAAACATTTTAAAATAATTGAAAATTGTTCTTAAATCAATTTAAATTATTTTTAAAGCATTTGAAATTGTTTTGAAAGAATTCTAACAACATTTTCGAGTACTTTAAATTTTTGAATTGTTGTTAAAGCGTTTTAATAGAATTTAAAATTGTTTTTAAAACATTTTAAAGTGCTTTAAATTGTTTTTAAATTATCTGAACTCATTTAAGTTGTTTTTAAAACGTCCCAAATTGTTTCAAAAACATTTTAAATTGTTTCAAAAGCATTTTAAGTTGTTTTTAAAGTGTTTAAAATTGTTTTTAAAACATTTTGAAGTACTTCAAAGTTTTTTAAAATGTTTTTAAAACGGTTTTAAAGCATTTTCAATTGTTGTTAAACCACTTCAACGTATTTTTAAAACATTTTAAAATGTTTTTGAAACATTTTAAAATCATTTAAAATTGTTGTTAAATCAATTTAAATTATTTTTAGAGTATTTTAAATTGTTTTTAAAGCATTGTAAACGGTTTTTAAAGCATTTTAAATTGTTTTGAAAGCATTTTAAAGTACTTTAAAACTTTTTAAATTGTTGTTAATGCATTTTAAAAGGATTTAAAATTGTTTTTAAAACATTTTAGAGTACTTTAAAGCTTCTTAATTTGTTTATAAAACATTTTAAAACGGGTTTAAAGCATTTTCAATTGTTGTTAGAGCATTTTGAAGTATTTTAAATTGTTTTTAAAGCATTGCAAACTTTTTTTAAAGAATTTTAAAATCTTCTTAAACTGTTTTGACAGCGTTTTAAATTGTTTTGAAAGCATTTTAAAGTACTTTAATTTTTTTAAATTGTTGTTAATGCATTTTAAAATAATTTAAAATTGTTTTTAAAACATTTTAAAGTGTTTTTAAGTTATTTTGAACTATTTTAAAGTGTTTTTAAAACTTTCTAAATTGTTTCAAAAACATTTAAAATTGTTTTTAAAGCATTTTAAATTGTTTTTAAAGCGTTTAAATCGTTTTGAAAGCATTTTAAATTGTTTTGAAAGCATTTTAAAAACATTTTAAAGTACTTTAAAGCTCTTTAAATTGTTTTTAAAACATTTTAAAACGGTTTTAAAGCATTTTCAATTGTCATTAAAGCACTTAAACTTATTTTTAAAACATTTTAAAATGTTTTTGAAACATTTTGAAATCATTTAAAATTGTTCTTAAATCAATAGTATTTTATATTGTTTCTAAAGCATTGTAAACTATTTTTTAAGCATTTTAAAATCATTTTAAATTGTTTTGAAAGCATTTTAAAAACATTTTAGAGTACTTTAAAGCTTCTTAAATTGTTGTTAAAACATTTTAAAAGAATTTATAATTGTTTTAAAACATTTTACACTGTTTTAAATTGTTTTTAAATTATTTTGAACTATTTTAAATTGTTTTTAAGACGTTCTGAACTGTTTCAAAAACATTTTAGGTTGTTTCAAAAAAAAATTAAATTGTTTTTAAAGCATTTTATATTGTTTTTAAAGCGTTTAAAATTGTTTTTAAAGCATTTTATATTGTTTTTAAAGCGTTTAAAATTGTTTTTAAAACATTTTAAAGTACTTTAAAGCTTTTTAAATTGTTTTTAAAACATTTTAAAATGGTTTTAAAACATTTTCAATTGTTGTTAAAGCACCTAAAGTTATTTTAAAAACATTTTAAAATATTTTTGAAAGATTTTAAAATATTTTAAAATCATTTAAAATTGTTATTATATCAATTTTAATTATTTTTTAAGTATTTTAAATTGTTTTTAAAGCATTGTAAACTATTTTTAAAGCATTTAAAAATCATTTAAAATTGTTCTTAAAGAAATTTAAATTATTTTTGAATTATTGTAAATAGTTTTTAAAGCGTCGTAAAATGTTTTTAAAGCATTTTAATTTTTTTTGAAAGAATTTTAAAAACATTTTAAAGTACTTTAAAGATTTTTAAATTGTTGTTAAAGCATTTTGAAAGAATTTAAAATTGTCTTTAAAACATTTTAAAGTGTTTTTAAATTATTTTGAACTATTTAAAATTGTTTCTAAAATGTTCTAAATTTTTTCAAGAACATTTTAAATTGCTTTTGAAGCATTTAAAATTGTTTTCAAAGCGTTCAAAATTGCTTTAAAAACATTTTAAAGTACTTTAAAGCTTTATAAATTGTTTTTAAAATGTTTTAAAATGGTTTTAAAGCATTTTCAATTGTTGTTAAAACACTTCAACTTATTTTTGAAACGTTTTAAAATGTTATTGAAACATTTTGAAATCATTTAAAATTGTTCTTAAATCAATTTAAATTATTTTTAAAGTATTTTATATTGTTTCTAAAGCATTGTAAAGTATTTTTAAAACATTTTAAAATCATTTAGAATTATTCTTAAAGCAATTTAAATTATTTTTGATGTATTTTAAACAGTTTTTAAAGCATTTTAAATGGTTTTTAAAGAATTCTAAACTGTTTTGAAATCTTTTTAAAAACATTTTAATGTACTTTAAAGCTTTTTAAATTTTTTCTAAAGCATTTTAAAAGAATTTAAAATTGTTTTTAAAACATTCAAATGTGTTTTGAACTATTTTAAATTGTTTTTAAAACGTTCTAAATTGTTTCAAAAATATTTTAAATTGTTTTCAGAGCATTTTAAGTTGTTTTTAAAGTGTTTTATTTATTTATTTTTTAAAATTTTAAAGTACTTTAAAGCTTTTTAAATTGCTTTTAAAACATTTTAAAATGGTTTTAAATCATTTTCAATTGTTGTTAAATCACTTAAAATTATGCTTAAAACATTTTAAAATGTTTTCGAAACATTTTAAAATCATTTAAAATTGTTTTTAAATCTTAAATTATTTTTAAAGTATTTTAAATTGATTCTAAAGCATTGTAAAATATTTTTAAAGCATTTTAAAATCATTTAAAATTGTTCTTAAAGCAATTTAAATTATTTTTGAAGTATTTTAAATAGTTATTAAAGCACTTTAAATGGTTTTTAAGGCATTTTAAATTGTTTTGAAAGCATTTTAAAGCACTTTAAAGCTTTTTAATTGTTGTTAAAGCATTTTAAAAGAATTTGAATTTTTTTTTAAACATTTTAAAGTGTTTCTAAATTATTTTGAACTATTTTAAATTGTTTTTAAAACGTTCTAAATTGTTTCAAAAACATTTTAAATTGTTTTTAAAGCATTTTAAATTGTTTTTAAAGCGTTTAAAATTGTTTTCAAAACATTTTAAAGTACTTTAAAGCTTTTTAAATTGTTTATAAAACATTTTAAAACGGGTTTAAAGCATTTTCAGTTGTTGTTAAAGCACTTAAACTTATTTTTAAAACATTTTAAAATAATTTAAAATTGTTCTTGAATCAATTTAAATTATTTTTTAAGTATTCTAAACTGTTTTTAAAGCATTTTAAATTGTTTTGAAAGAACTTTAAGAACATTTTAGAGTACTTTAAAGCTTTTTAAATTGTTGTTAAAGCGTTTTAATATAATTTATAATTATTTTTAAAACATTTTACAGTGCTTTAATTTGTTTTTAAATTATTTTAAACTAATTTAAATTGTTTTTAAAACATTTTAAAGTACTTTAAAGCTTTTTAAATTATTTTTAAAACATTTTAAAATGGTTTTAAAGAATTTTTAATTGTTGTTAAACCACTCAGACTTATTTTTAAAACATTTTAAAATGTTTTTGAAACATTCTAAAATCATTTAAAATTGTTTTTAAATCAATTTAAATTATTTTTAAAGTATTTTAAATTGTTTTTAAAGCATTGTAATCTATTTTAAAATCATTTTTAAAGTATTTTAAAATTGTCCTTAAAGCAATTTAAATTACTTTTGAAGTATTTTAAATAGTTTTTAAAGCATTGTAAATGGTTTTTAAAGCATTTTAAATTGTTTTGAAAATTTTTTAATGTACTTTAAAGCTTTGTAAATTGCTATTAATGCATTTTAAAAGAATTTAAAATTGTTTTTAAAACATTTTAGAGTGTTTTAAATTGTTTTTAAATTATTTTTAACTATTTTAAAGTGTTTTTAAAACATTCTAAATTGTTTCAAAAACATTTTAAATTGTTTTTAAAGCATTTTAAATTGTTTTTAAAGCGTTTAAAATTGTTTTTAAAACATTTTAAAGTACTTTAAAGCTTTTTACATTGTTTATAAAACATTTTAAAATGGGTTTAAAGCATTTTCAATTGTTGTTAAAGCACTTATTCTTATTTTTAAAACATTTTAAAATGTTTTTGAAATATTTTAAAACATTTTAAAATCATTTAAAATTGTTCTTAAATGAATTTTAATTATTTTTGAAGTATTTTAAATTGTTGTTAAAGCATTGCAAACTATTTTTAAAGAATTTTAAAATTATTTTAAATAGTTTTGAAAGCATTTTGAATTGTTTTGAAAGCATTTTAAAGTACTTTAAAGATTTTTAAATTGTTGTTAAAGCATTTTAAAAGAATTTAAAATTGTTTTTAAAACATTTTAAATTGTTTTTAAAGAATTTTAAATTGTTTTGAAAGCATTTTAAAAACATTTTAAAGTACTTTCAAGCTCTTTAAATTGTTTTTAGAACATTTTAAAACAGTTTTAAAGCATTTTCAATTGTTGTTAAATCACTTAAACTTATTTTTAAAACATTGTAAAATCATTTAAAATTGTTCATAAATCAATTTAAATTATTTTTGAAGTATTTTATATTGTTTCTAAGGCATTTTAAACTATTTTTAAAGCGTTTTGAAATCATTTAAAATTGTTCTTAAAGAAATTTAAATTATTTTTGAAGTATTTTAAATAGTTTTTAAAGCATTGTAAATGGTTTTTAAAGCATTTTAAATTGTTTTGAAAGCATTTAAAAAACATTTTAAAGTACTTTAAAGCTTTTTAAAATGTTGTTAAAGCATTTTAAAAGAATTTAAAATTGTTTTTAAAACATTTTAAAGTGTTTTTAAATTATTTTGAATTATTTTAAATTGTTTTTAAAACGTTCTAAATTGCTTCAAAAACATTTCAAATTGTTTTTAAAGCATTTTAAATTGTTTTTAAAGCGTTTAAAATCGCTTTTAAAACATTTTAAAGTACTTTAAAGCTTTTTAAATTGTTTATAAAACATTTTAAAATGGTTTTAAAGCATTTTCAATTGTTGTTAAAGCACTTACACTTATTTTTAAAACATTTTAAAACGTTTTTGAAACGTTTTAAAATGATTTAAAATTGTTCTTAAATCAATTTAAATTATTTTTGAAGTATTTTAAATTGTTTTTAAAGCATTGTAAACTATTTTTAAAGCATTTTAAAATCATTTTAAATTGTTTTGAAAGCATTTTAAAAACATTTTAGAGTACTTTAAAGATTCTTAAATTGTTGTTAAAACATTTTAAAAGAATTTATAATTTTTTTTAAAACATTTTACAGTGTTTTAAATTGTTTTTAAATTATTTTGAACTATTTTAAATTGTTTTTAAAACGTTCTAAATTGTCTCAAAAACATTTTAAATTGTTTCAGAAACATTTTAAATTGTTTTTAAAGTATTTTAAATTGTTTTTAAAGCGTTTAAAGTTGTTTTTAAAACATTTTAAAGTACTTTAAAGCCTTTTAAATTGTTTTTAAAACATTTTAAAATGGTTTTAAAGAATTTTCAGTTGTTGTTAAAGCACTTTAGCTTACTTTAAATAGTTTTTGAAAACTGTTTTTAGAAGCATTTTAAATTGTTTTGAAATAATTTTAAAAACATTTTAAAGTACATTAAATCTTTTTAAAATCATTTAAAATTGTTTTTAAATCAATTTAAATTATTCTTAAAGTATTTTAAATTATTTTTAAAGCATTGTAAACTATTTTTAAAGCATTTTAAAATCATTTGAAAGTGTTCTTAAAGCAATTTAAATTATTTTTGAAGTATTTTAAATAGTTTTCAAAGCATTGTAAATGGTTTTTAAAGCATTTTAAATTGTTTTGAAAGCATTTTAAAAGCATTTTAAAGCACTTTAAAGCTTTTTAATTGTTGTTAAAGAATTTTAAAAGAATTTAAAATTGTTTTTAAAACATTTTAAAGTGTTTTTAAGTTATTTTGAACTATTTTAAATTGTTTTTAAAACATTTGAAAGTACTTTAAGGCTTTTTAAATTGTTTATAAAACATTTTAAAACGGGTTTAAATCATTTTCAATTGTTTTTAAAGCACTTAAACTTATTTTTAAAACATTTTAAAATGTTTTCGAAACATTTTAAAACATTTTAAAATAATTTACAATTGTTCTTAAATCAATTTAAATAATTTTTAAAGTATTTTAAATTGTTTTTAAAGCATTATAAACTATTTTTAAAGCATTTTAAATTGTTTTGAAAGAATTTTAAAAACATTTTAGAGTACTTTAAAGCTTTTTAAATTGTTGTTAAAGCGTTTTAGTAGAATTTAAAATTGTTTTTAAAACATTTTAAAGTGTTTTAAATTGTTTTTAAATTATTTTGAACTAATTTAAATTGTTTTTAAAATGTTCCAAATTGTTTCAAAAACATTTTAAATTGTATTTAAAGCATTTTAAGTTCTTTTTAAAGTGTTCAAAATTGTTTTTAAAACATTCTAAAGTACTTTAAAGCTTTTTAAATTGTTTTTAAAACATTTTAAAATGGTTTTAAAGCATTTTCAATTGTTGTTAAACCACTCAAACTTATTTTTAAAATATTTTAAATTGTTTTTGAAACATTTTAAATTCATTTAAAAGTATTTTTAAATCAATTTAAATTATTTTTAAAGTATTTTAAATTGTTTTTAAAGCATTGTAAACTATTTTTAAATCATTTAAAATTGTTCTTAAAGCAATTTAAATTACTTTTGAATTATTTTAAATAGTTTTTAAAGCATTGTAAATGGTTTTTAAAGCATTTTAAATTGTTTTGAAAGCATTTTAACGTATTTTAAAGCTTTTTAAATTGCTGTTAATGCATTTTAAAAGAATTTGGAATTGCTTTTAAAACATTTTAGAGTGTTTTAAATTGTTTTTAAATTATTTTGAACTATTTTAATGTGTTTTTAAAACATTCTAAATTGTTTCAAAAACATTTTAAATTGTTTTTAGAGCATTTTAAATTGTTTTTAAAGCGTTTTAATTTTTTTTTTAAACATTTTAAAAGAGTTTTAAAGCATTTTCAATTGTTGTCAAAGCACTTAAACTTATTTTTAAAAAATTTTAAAATGTTTTTGAAACATTTTGAAATCATTTAAAATTGTTCTTAAATCAATTTAAATTATTTTCAAAGTATTTTTAATAGTTTTTAAAGCATTGTAAATGGTTGTTAAACCATTTTAAATTGTTTTCAAAGCATTTTAAAACCATTCTAAAGTACTTTAAGGCTTTTTAAATTGTTGTTGAAGCATTTTAAAAGAATTCAAAATTGTTTTTAAAACATTTTAAAGTGTTTTTAAATTATTTTGAACCATTCTAAATTGTTTTTAAAACGTTCTAAATTGCTTCAAAAACATTTCAAATTGTTTTTAAAGCATTCTAAATTGTTTTTAAAGCTTTGAAAATTGTTTTTAAAACATTTTAAAGTACTTTAAAGCTTTTTAACTTGTTTATAAAACATTTTTAAAGCAATTTTAAAGAATTTTCAATGGTTGTTAAAGCACTTACACTTATTTTTAAAACATTTTAAAATTTTTTTGAAACATTTTAAAATGATTTAAAATTGTTCTTAAATCAATTTAAATTATTTTTGAAGTATTTTAAATTGTTTTTAAAGCATTATAAACTATTTCTAAAACATTTTAAAAACATTTTAG
This sequence comes from Pinus tabuliformis, assembly GCA_031772625.1. Lineage (NCBI taxonomy): Eukaryota > Viridiplantae > Streptophyta > Pinopsida > Pinales > Pinaceae > Pinus > Pinus tabuliformis. Next base: position 1,061,291,328 of record CM062819.1, on the reverse strand, counting down.
AGTACTTTAAATCTTCTTAAATTGTTTTTAAAACATTTTAAAAGAATTCATAATTGTTTTTTAAAAAATTTATAGTGTTTTAAATTGTTTTTAAATTATTTTGAACTATTTTAAATTGATTTTAAAACGTTCTAAATTGTTTCAAAAACATTTTAAATTGTTTTTAGAGCATTTTAAATTGTTTTTAAAGCGTTTTAAAATTGATCTTACAAGATTTTAAAGTACTTTAAAACTTTTTAAATTGCTTTTAAAACATTTTAAAATGGTTTTAAAGCATTTTCAATTGTTGTTAAAGCACTCCCCGGATGCGGGTGTCATCAAGTCAGTACATGGAGAGCCACATGCCCAGCATGGGCTGCCACGTGAGGATCAAGGGTCTTTAATGCCTCTCGCCGCCGAGACTTCAAGCCGGGAGAAGCATAAGGGTAGCCTTAATGAAGGCGCTGGAGGCGATGGCAAGCCTGCAGAGAGCATTCAATGCGGGCAAGTTCCGAGGGAATGTTAATGGGTTTAAGAATGATGGATTGTTGGGGAGCGGAGCTCAGTGCGACGAGAAGGCTACTCAGAACTCTGAGCATAGATGCTGCAATTTTGTTGCTGAGAGCTCGGACGAGGTCCGCTCCATGCTTGTTTTTATTAGTCTTTGTCTATGCTCAGTTGAGCTCAGCTTCGACCCAATTTGGGGACAGCAAGCAACGGGAAGGGAACGCAGCAACAGTAGGCCCTCCTCTGCTCTGGAACAGGATAAGGAATTTGAGGATACCATGGTGCGGCCGCGTGAAAGGATGCTTTGTAGAAGAGGCTCAGGGCATGGAGAATCCTCACGTCCCCCTGCAGCGGATGTTCACCATCACTGCTGTTGCTGCTATTGTTATAGAAGGGCGGGAGCCACCCCAATTCCAGCCAGTCAGTTTCTGGAAGCTGGTAGCTCTAATGATGGAGCACCCATGCTCCCAGCGTTTGGCTCAGTCATTTTTACACTGGGCAGCTCCAGGGACAATGCCAGAATTAATGCACACATCTCAGTTCTTTTCACCAAAATTCCTGAGGAGAATGAGGAAGGACCGCCACTGGTACCTGCTGAGGATCGTTCAGAGGGCAATAGGGGGAAGCACCCAATGGGGGAGCCATCGAATGCAAAGGGTAATTTAGAGAGGGTGCCTCAGCAAGCCCCCTCCTGAACTCGAGAACAAGAGCTGCCAGCCCCCGCGCAAGATCCCATGGCTGTGTGGGATGGCATCCCAGAGGGACAAGGATGGTGCAGAATTCTGGAAGAAAAACCATAGGAGTAACTCCCAGCGGCACTCCCTCGCATTTTCTTCCTTCTCTCAGGTCGGGTACAGGGTCTCGGTTGATATCAGGTTTACGTCTTATGTCTTGGTTTGTTTCCTTTCTGCTCTGAGTCATGTTAACAGCTACTACAGTCTTTCTGGGTTATGCGTCTTATGTCTGGTTTACGTCTTATGTCTTTGCTTGTTTCCTTTCTGTTCTGGGTTAAGTTCTCGGCTACTACAGTCTTTCTGGGTTATGCGTCTTTTGTGGGATGCCCCTGCGTGGGCCGTTTTGGTGCTACACTGGAAAATCACCGAGTCATGAGTATTGATCTAAACTGGAAATATCGCCCTGCGAGGCAGAAGTATGAGTCTGATAGAGCCACCCAAGGAGCCACAGTTGGCCCTGGGCAGCCAGTCTTTTTTGGATGTAAAGTTTACCTGTATATAATAATATAGATTAGTTAGCATTACCGAGAAAAAAAAAATTGTTGTTAAAGCACTTAAACTTATTTTAAAAACATTTTAAAATGATTTTGAAACATTTTAAAATTATTTAAAATTGTTATTAAATAAATTTAAATGATTATTAAACCCAGATGCGGGTGTCACTATAGCCCATTTAAGGCGGAGTTACTCCCCGCCGGCAGCTGTCCCTGCACCTGGCTCACGGGCGCGGATCCCACAAACCCACCACATTAGAAATGAATACTGTAAAGTACAGAATTATGGTCAGGCATTTGGTATTGAATGCGTGCTCAGCTCGAGAGGCCGCGCAGGGTGATTTATCCATGGCTTGGCTTCTGGTTCATGCAATCGCCCTCCTCGGCTCCTTCTATATCCGTCTGCTATTCTTCCTGCACCCCTGCTTCGTTCTGGCTGCTTGGAAGCTCATCTGGTTTTTGGTTTTGGCCTGGTCCACCTGCGCTCGGCCCTTTCCCATCTGGTCCTGCCTAATTCCCTTCCCTGGTCTCTCTGTTAATTCGAAAATGGTTCGACGTCGTGGAGTTTCTCGCCATGGAGGCACCACTGGCAATCGAGGCCACGCTTCTCAATTTTATCCCCAAAATATAATCCCTCTGGCCTCTGCCTCCCCGTCCTCTCCGCCTTCTAGTCATGGCAGGCCCCTCCCACACAATTCCTTCCAAACAACCCACTTCAAATTCCACAGTAGGTTCAATAAGCCCGTTTTGTCAGCCAGTATTATAGTAATCCTTGCTGAGGAGGAGGATAAGCCTAGCAGCTCTACATCTCAGTCTCAGGATGATAGCATTCTTCAGGGAGAGGTGGCTGGTGTTGTGTTCAATGGTGACAATATGCAGGAAGAGGGTAATGCGCCTGAAGCTCCTCAGCCTCCAGTGGACTCTACACAGTGCAATGTGCATGCAGGTGAGCCGGAGCATCCTCCCGATGGCATTCTGAATTTGGAAACTCCTCCAGGTGGCGGCGACATGGGAGATGCAGAAAACGCAGTTGTCACGTGGATGGGCTCTCCTAGACAAGTGGAAAGGGATGCTCTCGACTCTCAGAAACATGTTTGATGAATTTGGTACAATGCCCACTGATGGCAATCTCTCCTCTGGTCTTTTTCTTTTTTCTATTATGCTTCTTTGGATAATGGTAACTCTGTTTTGCTTCAGCTCTTGGTTTAGTAACGATGCGCGCCATTATAGTCCTATGAATTGTATCAGGTCATGGCTCAGCAAGCCATTGTTTTGGTCTAATTTTGCATATGGCTATCAGGGCAGAATGTTTATCAGTAAAGCCATAGTCATCGATAGTACTGTAGTGATAAACACATCTCTGGTTTACAATTTTGTCTGTAAGGGATTTAAAAAATATGTCTCAAGGTTTCTCAATCCTGGGATGGTTGTCAAAGGGGTTTATGTGTATCAGGATATCTGGTTCACGGCAGGGTTCAGCCCCCTCTGAGGTCTTGACCTCTTTGTACATATATCTTCTCTTTTTTTAATAGAAGTAGCCTTTACGCAACAAAAAAAATAAAATAAAATAAAAATAAAATAAATAAAATAAAAATAAATAAATAAATAAACAAAACAAATAAATAAATTAATTAATTATTTTTAAAGTATTTTCAATTGTTTTTAAAGCATTGTAAACTATTTTTAAAGCATCTCAAAATCATTTAAAATTGTTTTTAAAGCAATTTAAATTATTTTAAATTATTTTAAATAGTTTTTAAAGCATCGTAAACTATTTTTAAAGCATTTTAAATTGTTTTGAAATAATTTTAAAAACATTTTAAAGTACTTTAAAGCTTTTTAAATTGTTGTTAAAGCATTTTGAAAGAATTTAAAATTGTTTTTAAAACATTCTAAAGTGTTTTTAAATTATTTTGAACTATTTAAAATTGCTTTTAAAATGTTCTAAATTGTTTCATAAAAACATTTTAAATTGCTTTTGAAGCATTTTAAATTGTTTTTAAAGCGTTTAAAATTGTTTTAAAAACATTTCAAAGTACTTTAAAGCTTTTTAAATTGTTTTTAAAACATTTTAAAACGGTTTTAAAGCATTTTCAATTGTTGTTAAAGCACTTAAACTTGTTTTTGAAACATTTTAAAATCATTTAAAATTGTTCTTAAATCGATTTAATTTTTTTTTAAATTATTTTATATTGTTTCTAAAGCATTGTAAACAATTTTTAAAGCATTTTAAAATCATTTAATTTTTTTCTTAAAGCAATTTAAATTATTTTTGATGTATTTTAAATAGTTTTTAAAGCATTGTAAATGGTTTTTAAAGCAATTTAAACTATTTTCAAAGCATTTTAAAAACATTTTAAAGTACTTTAAAGCTTTTTAAATTGTTGTAAAAGTGTTTTAAAGGAATTAAAAACTGTTTTTAAAACATTCTAAAGTGTTTTAAATTGTTTATAAATGATTTTGAACTATTTTAAATTGTTATTAAAATGTTCTAAATTGTTTCAAAAACATTTTAGATTGTTTTTAAAGCATTTTAAGTTGTTTTTAAATTGTTTAATTATTTTTTTTTAAAACATTTTAAAGTACTTTAAAGCTTTTTAAATTGTTTTTAAAACATTTTAAAATGTTTTTGAAACATTTTAAAATCATTTAAAATTGTTTTTAAATCAATTTAAATTATTTTTAAAGTATTTTAAATTGTTTTTAAAGCATTGTAAACTATTTTTAAAGCATTTTAAAATCATTTAAAATTGTTCTTAAAGTAATTTAAATTATATTTGAAGTATTTTAAATAGTTTTTAAAGCATTGCAAACGGTTTTTTAAACATTTTAAATTGTTTTTAAAGCGTTTTAAAAGAGTTTAAAATTGTTTTTAAAACATTTTAAAGTGTTTTTAAATTATTTTGAACTATTTTAAATTGTTTTTAAAACGTTCTAAATTGTTTCAAAAACATTTTAAATTGTTTTTAAAGCATTTTAAATTGTTTTTAAAGCGTTTAAAATTGTTTTTAAAACATTTTAAAGTACTTTAAAGCTTTTTAAATTGTTTATAAAACATTTTAAAACGGGTTTAAAGCATTTTCAATTGTTGTTAAAGCACTTAAACGTATTTTTAAAACATTTTAAAATGTTTTTGAAACATTTTAAAATAATTTAAAATTGTTCTTAAATCAATTTAAATTATTTTTAAAGTATTTTAAATTGTTTTTAAAGCATTGTAAACTATTTTTAAAGCATTTTAAATTGTTTTGAAAGAATTTTAAAAACATTTTAGAGTACTTTAAATCTTTTTAAGTTGTTGTTAAAGTGTTTTAGTAGAGTTTAAAATTGTTTTTAAAACATTTTAAAGTGTTTTTAATTTATTTTGAACTATTTTAAAGTGTTTTTAAAACTTTCTAAATTGTTTCAAAAACGTTTTAAATTGTTTTTAAAGCATTTTAAATTGTTTTTAAAGCATTTAAATCGTTTTGAAAACATTTTAAATTGTTTTGAAAGCATTATAAAAACATTTTAAAGTACTTTGAAGCTCTTTAAATTGTTTTTAAAACATTTTAAAACGGTTTTAAAGCATTTTAAAATTCTTTTTAAAACATTCTAAAGTACTTTAAAGCTTTTTAAATTATTTTTAAAATGGTTTTAAAGCATTTTCAATTGTTGTTAAACCACTCAAACTTATTTTTAAAACATTTTCAAATGTTTTTGAAACATTTTAAAATCATTTAAAATTGTTTTTAAATCAATTTAAATTATTTTAAAAGTATTTTAAATTGTTTCTAAAGCATTGAAAACTACTTTTAAATCATATAAAATTGTTCTTAAAGAAATTTAAATTACTTTGGAACTATTTCAAATAGTTTTTAAAGCATTGTAAATGGTTTTTAAAGCATTTTAAATTGTTTTGAAAGCATTTTAAAGTACTTTAAATATTTTTAAAATGTTGTTAACACATTTTAAAAGAATTTAAAATTGTTTTTAAAACATCTTAGAGTGTTTTAAATTGTTTTTAAATTATTTTGAACTATTTTAAAGTGTTTTTAAAACATTATAAATTGTTTCAAAAAACATTTTAAATTGTTTTTAAAGCATTTAAAATTGTTTTAAAAGCATTTTGAATTGTTTTTAAAGCATTTAAAATTGTTTTAAAAACATTTTAAAGTACTTTAAAGCTTTTTAAATTGTTTATAAAACATTTTAAAATGGGTTTAAAGAATTTTTAATTGTTGTTAAAGCACTTAATCTTATTGTTAAAACATTTTGAAATGTTTTTGAAATATTTTAAGACATTTTAAAATCATTTAAAATTGTTCTTCAATCAATTTAAATTATTTTTAAAGCATTTTAAACTGTTTTTAAAGCATTCAAACTATTTTTAAAGAATTTTAAAATCATTTTAAATTGTTTTGAAAGAGTTTTAAATTGTTTTGAAAGCATTTTAAAAACGTTTTAAAGTACTTTAAGGATTTTTAAATTGTTGTTAAAGAATTTTAAAAGAATTTAAAATTGTTTTTAAAACATTTTAAAGTGTTTTAAATTGTTTTTAAATTATTTTGAACTATTTTAAAGTGTTTTTAAAACATTCTAAATTGTTTCAAAAACGTTTTAAATTGTTTTTAAAGCATTTTAAATTGTTTTTAAAGCGTTTAAATCGTTTTGAAAGCATTTTAAATTGTTTTGAAAGCATTATAAAAACATTTTAAAGTACTTTAAAGCTCTTTAAATTGTTTTTAAAACATTTTAAAACGGTTTTAAAGCATTTTCAATGTTGTTAAAGCACTTAAACTTATTTTTAAAACATTTTAAAATGTTTTTGAAACATTTTAAAATCATTTAAAATTGTTCTTAAATAAATCAAATTAAATTATTTTTAAAGTATTTTAAATTGTTTTTAAAGCATTGTAAAATATTTTTAAAGCATTTCAAAATCATTTAAAATTGTTCTTAAAGCAATTTAGATTATTTTTTAATTATTTTAAATAGTTTTTAAAGTGTAGTACACTGTTTTTAAAGAATTTTAAGTTGTTTTGAAATAATTTTAAAAACATTTTAAAGTACTTTAAAACTTTTTAAATTGTTGTTAAAGCATTTTGAAAGAATTTAAAATTGTTTTTAAAACATTCTAAAGTGTTTTTAAATTAATTTGAACTATTTAAAATTGTTTTTAAAATGTTCTAAATTGTTTCAAAAGCATTTTAAATTGCTTTTGAAGCATTTTAAATTGTTTTTAAAGCGTTTAAAATTGTTTTAAAAGCATTTTAAAGTACTTTAAAGATTTTTAAATTGTTTTTAAAACATTTTAAAACGGTTTTAAAGCATTTTCAATTCTTGTTAAAGCACTTAAACTTATTTTTGAAACATTTTAAAATCATTTAAAATTGTTCTTAAATCAATTTAAATTATTTTTAAAGTATTTTATATTATTTCTAAAGCATTGTAAACTATTTTTAAAGCATTTTAAACTCATTTAAAATTGTTCTTAAAGCAATTTAAACTATTTTTGATGTATTTTAAACAGTTTTTAAAGCATTGTAAATGGTTTTTATAGAATTTTAAACTGTTTTGAAAGCATTTTAAAAACATCTTAAAGTACTTTGAAGCTTTTTAAAGTGTTGTAAAAGCATTTTAAAAGAATGTAAAATTGTTTTTAAAACATTCTAAAGTATTTTAAATTGTTTATAAATTATTTTGAACTATTTTAAATTGTTTTTAAAACGTTCTAAATTGTTTCAAAAACATTTTAGATTGTTTTTAAAGCGTTTTAAGTTGTTCTTAAAGTGTTTAATTTTTTTTTTTAACATTTTAAAGTACTTTAAATATTTTTAAATTGTTTTTAAAACATTTTAAAATGGTTTTAAAGAATTTTCAATTGTTGTTAAACCACTTAAAATTATTCTCAAAACATTTTAAAATGTTTTTGAAATATTTTATAATCATTTAAAATTGTTCTTAGATCAATTTAAATTATTTCTCAAGTATTTTATATTGTTTCTAAAGCATTGTAAACTATTTTTAAAGCATTTTAAAATCATTTAAAATTGTTAAAGTAATTTAAATTATTTTTGAAGTATTTTAAATAGTTTTTAAAGCATTTTAAACGGTTTTTAAAGCATTTTAAATTGTTTTGAAACCATTTTAAAAGCATTTTAAAGCACTTTAAAGCTTTTAATTGTTGTTAAAGCATTTTAAAAGAATTTAAAATTGTTTTTAAAACATTTCAAAGTGTTTTAAAATTATTTTGAACTATTTTAAATTGTTTTTAAAGTTACATTTTAAATTGTTTTTAAAGCAGTTTTTAGTGTTTAAAATTGTTTTTAAAACATTTTAAAGTACTTTAAAGCTTTTTAAATTGTTTATAAAACACTTTAAAATGGGTTTAAAGCATTTTCAATTGTTTTTAAAGCACTTAAACTTATTTTTAAAAGAATTTAAAATGTTTTTAAAACATTTTAAAATATTTTAAAAATTTTCTTAAATAAATTTAAATTATTTTTAAAGTATTTTAAATTGTTTTCAAAGCATTATAAACTATTTTTAAAGGATTTTAATGGTTTTGAAAGAATTTTAAAAACGTTTTAGAGTACTTTAAAGTTTTTAAATGATTTTTAAAGCATTTTAAGTTGTTTTTAAAGTGTTTAAAATTGTTTTTAAAACATTTTAAAGTACTTTAAAGCTTTTTAAATTGTTTTTAAAACATTTTAAAACGGTTTTAAAGCATTTTCAATTGTTGTTAAACCACTCAAACTTATTTTTAAAACTTTTTAAAATGTTTTTGAAACATTTTAAAATTATTTAAAATTGTTTTAAAATCAATTTAGATTATTTTTAAAGTATTTTAAATTGTTTTTAAAGCATTGTAAACTATTTTTGAATCATTTTAAAATCATTTAAAATTGTTCTTAAAGCAATTTAAATTACTTTTGAAGTATTTTAAATAGTTTTTAAAGCATTGTAAATGGTTTTTAAAGCATTTTAAATTGTTTTGAAAGCATTTTAAAGTACCTTCAATCTTTTTAAATTGCTGTTAATGCATTTTAAAAGAATTTAAAATTGTTCTTAAAACATTTTAGAGTGTTTAAAATTGTTTTTAAACTATTTTGAGCTATTTTAAAGTTTCTTTAAAACATTTTAAATTGTTTTTAAAGCATTTTTTTTTTTAAGCGTTTAAATTGTTTTCAAAACATTTTAAAGTACTTTAAAGCTTTTTAAATTGTTTATAAAACAGTTTAAAACGGGTTTAAAGCATTTTCAATTGTTGTTAAAGCAATTAATCTTATTTTTAAAACATTTTCAAATCATTTAAAATTGTTCCTAAATCAATTTAAATTATTTTTTAAGTATTTTAAATTGTTTTTAAAGCTTTGCAAACTATTTTTAAAGAATTTTAAAATCATTTTAAATTATTTTGAAAGTGTTTTAAATTGTTTTGAAAGCATTTTAAAAACATTTTAAAGTACTTGAAAGATTTTTAAATTGTTGTTAAAGCATTTTAAAAGAATTTAAAATTATTTTTAAAACATTTTAAAGTGTTTTAAATTGTTTTTAAATTATTTTGAACTATTTTAAAGTGTTTTTAAAAGTTTCTAAATTGTTTCAAAAGTGTTTTAAATTGTTTTTAAAGCATTTTAAATTGTTTTTAAAGCGTTTAAATTGTTTTGAAAGCATTTTAAATTGTTTTGAAAGCATTATAAAAACATTTTAAAGTACTTTAAAGCTCTTTAAATTGTTTTTAAAACATTTTAAAACGGTTTTAATCCGTTTTCAATTGCTGTTAAAACACTTAAACTTATTTTTAAAACATTTTAAAATGTTTTTGAAACATTTTAAAATGATTTAAAATTGTTCTTAAATCAATTTAAATTAATTTTCAAGTATTTTATATTGTTTCTAAAGCATTGTAAACTATTTTTAAAGCATTTTAAAATCATTCAAAATTGTTCTTAAGGCCATTTAAATTATTTTTGAAGTATTTTAAATAGTTTTTAAAGCATTGTAAATGGTTTTTAAAGCATTTTAAGTTGTTTTGAAAGCATTTTAAAACCATTTTAAAGTACTTTGAAGCTTTTTAAATTGTTGTTAAAGCATTTTAGAAGAATTTAAAATTGTTTCTAAAACATTTTAAAGTGTTCTTAAATTATTTTGAACTATTTTAAATTGTTTTTAAAACGTTCTAAATTGCTTCAAAAACATTTCAAATTGTTTTTAAAGCAATTTAAATTGTTTTTAAAGCGTTGAAAATTGTTTTTAAAACATTTTAAAGTACTTTAAAGCTTTTTAAATTGTTTTAAAACATTTTAAAATGGATTTAAAGCATTTTCAATTGTTGTTAAAGCACTTACACTTATTTTTAAAAAAAATTAAAATGTTTTTGAAACATTTTAAAATGATTTAAAATTTTTCTTATATCAATTTAAATTATTTTTCAAGTATTTTAATTTTTTTTAAAGCATTGTAAACTATTTATAAAGCATTTTAAATTCATTTTAAACTATTTTGAAAGCATTTTAAAAACATTTTAGAGTACTTTAAACTTCTTAAATTGTTGTTAAAACATTTTAAAAGAATTTATAATTGTTTTTAAAACATTTTATAGTGTTCTAAATTGTTTTTAAAACGTTCTAAATTGTTTTAAAAACTTTCTAAAGCATTGTAAACTATTTTTAAAACATTTCAAAATCATTTTAAATTGTTCTTAAAGCAATTTAAATTATTTTTGAATTATTTTAAATAGTTTTTAAAGCATCGTAAAATATTTTTAAAGCATTTTAAATTGTTTTGAAATAATTTTAAAAACCTTTTAAAGTACTCTAAAGCTTTTTAAATTGTTGTTAAAGCATTTTGAAAGAATTTAAAATTGTTTTTAAAACATTCTAAAGTGTTTTTAAATTATTTTGAACTATTTAAAATTGTTTTTAAAATGTTCTAAATTGTTTTGAAAACATATTAAATTTCTTTTGAAGCATTTTAAATTGTTTTTAAAGCGTTTAAAATTGTTTTAAAAACATTTTAAAGTACGTTAAAGCTTTTTAAATTGTTTTTAAAACATTTTAAAAGGGTTTTAAAGCATTTTCAATTCTTGTTAAAGCACTTGAACGTATTTTAGAAACATTTGAAAATCATTTAAAATTGCTCTTAAATCAATTTAAATTATTTTTAAATTATTTTAGATTGTTTCTAAAGCATTGTAAACTATTTTTAAATCATTTTAAAATCATTTAAAATTGTTCTTAAAGCAATTTAAATTGTTTTTGATGTATTTTTAACAGTTTTTAAAGCATTGTAAACAGTTTTTAAAGCATTTTAAACTGTTTTGAAAGCATTTTAAAAACATTTTAAAGTACTTTAAAGCTTTTTGAATTGTTGTTAAAGCGTTTTAAAAGAATTTAAAATTGTTTTTAAAACATTCTAAAGTGTTTTAAATTGTTTATAAATTATTTTGAACTATTTTAAATTGTTTTTAAAACGTTCTAAAATGTTTCAAAAACATTTCAAATTGTTTTTAAAGCATTTTAAGTTGTTTTTAAAGTGTTTTATTTATTTTTAAAACACTTTAAAGTACTTTAAAGATTTTTAAATTTTTTAAAACATTTTAAAATGCTTTTAAAGCATTTTCAATTGTTATTAAACCACTTAAACTTATTCTTAAAACATTTTAAAGTGTTTTTGAAACATTTTAAAATCATTTAAAATTGTTCTTAAATTAATTTAAATTATTTTTCAAGTATTTTATATTGTTTCTAAATCATTGTAAACTATTTTTAAAGCATTTTAAAATCATTTTAAATTGTTCTTAAAGCAATTTAAATTATTTTTGAAGCTTTTTAAATAGTTTTTAAAGCATTGTAAACGGTTTTTAAAACATTTTAAATTGTTTTGAAAGCATTTTAAAGCACTTTAAAGCTTTTTAATTGTTTTTAAATCTTTTTAAAAGAATTTAAAATTGTTTTTAAAACCTTTTAAAGTGTTTTTAAATTATTTTAAACTATTTTAAATTGTTTCTAAAACGTTCTAAATAGTTTCAAAAACATTTTAAATTGTTTTTAAAGCATTTTAAATTATTTTTAGAGCGTTTAAAATTGTCTTTAAAACATTTTAAGTACTTTAAATTTTTTTAAATTGTTTATAAAACATTTTAAAACAGGTTTAAAGCATTTTCAATTGTTGTTAAAGCACTTAAACTTATTTTTAAAACATTTTAAAATGTTTTTGAAACATTTTAAAATAATTTAAAATTGTTTTTAAATCAATTTAAATTATTTTTAAAGTATTTTAAATTGTTTTTAAAGCATTGTAAGCTATTTTTAAAGCATTTTAAATTGTTTTGAAAGAATTTTAAAAACATTTTAGAGTACTTTAAAGCTTTTTAAATTGTTGTTAAAGCGTTTTAATAGAATTTAGAATTGTTTTTAAAACATTTTAAAGTGTTTTAAATTGTTTTTAAAACGTTCCAAATTGTTTCAAAAACATTTTAAATTGTTTTTAAAGCATTTTAAGTTGTTTTTAAAGTGATTAAAATTGTTTTTAAAACATTTTAAAGTACTTTAAAGCTTTATAAATTGTTTTTAAAACATTTTAAAATGGTTTTAAAGCATTTTCAATTGTTGTTAAACCACTCAAACTTATTTTTAAAACATTTTAAAATGTTTTGAAAGCATTTTAAAAACATTTTAAAGTACATTAAAGCTCTTTAAATTGTTTTTAAAACATTTTAAAACGGTGTTAAAGCATTTTCAATTGTTGTTAAAGCACTTAAACTTATGTTTAAAACATTTTAAAATATTTTTGAAACATTTTAAAATTGTTCTTAAATCAATTTAAATTATTTTTCAAGTATTTTATATTGTTTCTAAAGCATTGTAAACTATTTTTAAAGCATTTTAAAATCATTTAAAATTGTTCTTAAAGAAATTTAAATTATTTTTGAAGTATTTTAAATACTTTTTAAAGCATTGTAAATGGTTTTTAAAGCATTTTAAATTATTTTGAAAGCATTTTAAAAACATTTTAAAGTACTTTAAAGCTTTTTAAATTGTTGTCAAAGCATTTTTAAAGAATTTAAAATTCTTTTTAAAACATTTTAAAGTGTTTTTAAATTATTTTGAACTATTTTAAATTGTTTTTAAAATGTTCTAAATTGCTTCAAAAACATTTCAAATTGTTTTTAAAGCATTTTAAATTGTTTTTAAAGCGTTGAAAATTGTTTTTAAAACATTTTAAAGTACTTTAAAGCTTTTTAAATTGTTTATAAAACATTTTAAAACGGTTTTAAAGCATTTTCAATTGTTGTTAAAGCACTTACACTTAGGTTTAAAACATTTTAAAATGTTTTTGAAAGATTTTAAAATGATTGAAAATTGTTCTTAAATCAATTTAAATTATTTTTGAAGTATTTTAAATTGTTTTTAAAGCATTGTAAACTATTTTTAAAGCATTTTAAAATCATTTTAAATTGTTTTGAAAGCATTTTAAAAAAAATTTAGAGTACTTTAAAGATTCTTAAATTGTTGTTAAAATATTTTAAAAGAATTTATAATTGTTTTTAAAACATTTTACAGTGTTTTAAATTGTTTTTAAATTATTTTGAACTATTTTAAATTGTTTTTAAAATGTTCTAAATTGTTTCAAAACATTTTAAATTGTTTCAGAAACATTTTAACTTGTTTTTAAATCATTTTAAATTGTTTTTAAAGCGTTTAAGATTGTTTTTAAAACATTTTAAAGTACTTTAAAGCTTTTTAAATTGTTTTTAAAACATTTTAAAATGGTTTTAAAGCATTTTCAATTGTTGTTAAAGCACTTAAACGTATTTTAAAAATATTTTAAAATGTTTCTGAAACATTTTAAAATCATTGAAAATTGTTATTAAATCAATTTAAATTATTTTTAAAGTATTTTAAATTGTTTTTAATGCATTGTAAACTATTTTTAATGAATTTCAAAATCATTTAAAATTGTTCTTAAAGCAATTTAAATTATTTTAAATAGTTTTTAAAGTGTCGTAAACTGTTTTTCGTTTTGTTTTTTTTTTTTGTTTTTGTTTTTGTTTTTGTTTTTGTTTTTTCTTTTTTGTTTTTTTGTTTTTTTTTTTGTTTTTTTGTTTTTTCTTTGTTTTTTTTTGTCTTTTGTTTTGTCTTTCTTTTTTTTTTTTTTTTTTCTTCTGAGTAAAGACTAATTCTATTAAAATAAGAAAAGTATAGTACAATCAAGCTTGCATACAAGCAAAGCATAAAAGCAAGGGAGCCTTAGGCGATAGGTTATCAACCTCACTCCTTAGAGACAGTCAAGGAAAGGGCCATAGAAAACACTGGAATACAAAAAGATAGAGAAAAGCAGAGAAAGCTACCTAGAGGGATTAGTTCTTACCACACGACATTTTTTTTCCTTTTTTCTTGCTTACTTTGATCCACCCTGTGGAGTTTGGCTGAGCCATAACAAGTTGTAGACTGTTCTGCACTGGCGGTGGAATATCCTTATCAAAGTCTGAAGACGAAAATAAATGACAACGTTTATGAGAAACCTGAGGGTCAGAGGGAGCCGCCGAACTGACTAAGGGAGTGTCCATCGGAATCTCATCATTCTGCATATCAGCATCAGGTTCCTCATAATTCTGCACATCTGCTTCAGATTCCTCCTCATCCGAAGTAGAGAAATCTAAATCGTACAAAGGACGAGGAGGCTCAAAAGGATTACAGCGCCTGGATTTGGGCTTGCGATTTAGATTCTTCTTTTTATCGAGGAACTGGGTACATGTACTGGAGGTGCCCTGTTTGATGACAATGGCAGCAGTGGAAGGCTGTGTTCTCGTAATCCAAGGGTTGAGTCCAGTGGAAATCTCCAATATTGAGATTAATCTGATCCGGCAGTCCTTTGCTGATATCTATTTCTGCACACAGTCTGCCGTAGGTGTAGAGAACATTTTCCTTTCTTGTGGAATCGGTAGCGAGGTAGCATCCTAAAGTATCTCCAATGGCTAAGAAGACAAAGGAATGCCATAGATGAGCCGGAAGATTCGGGAGACTGACCCAAATGGAAAGATTGGAGATGACAGTTGTAGAAGGGTCAAAGTTTGGAAACCAAGGGGTGAGAAAAAGCCTAGCCGAACCCCAGAACCAAGGGCCTCCCATTAAGGCCTTCTGGTAGTCTTCATTTAAGTCAAAAACCACAATGAAGAATCCTTTGGAAGATAAGAATATCTTGCTTTTTTAGTCCAAAAGGAATGGACCCATTGGTAAAGATCTACTGTGTGAGGCCAAAGCCCATTAAATCTGCATATGAGTGCTGATTCTGCAAATATCTGGTAGCGATTTTCAATCTCAGGATGAGAGAAATTGATGGAGGGAATTTCCTCTAATTTGTCTACAAGAAACGGCTTTGGAGCTCCAATCGGCTGGGCTTCCTTCGAAGAGAACAGAGGTTGGGTAACTTCTTTGCAAGCTACCTCTTTATAAGAGAAAGAAGGGGCAGAGGAGGTTTGCCCAAAGGAACCACCTCTTAAACAAAAAGAAGCCTCAATAGAGGCGTCCTTATGAATGTTGTAAAATGAGAGAGGAAGGGGATTCATAAGTTTCTTACCCTTATATAGCAATCTGAGATAAGAGGAGGGGATCCCCAGCCTGCGTTTGAGATTTTGCAAAAGATCCTACACAAGATCTATTGTGCAAACCCATTGCATCCTCGTCTTGCCCAAGAGTTTGACTTGGATCTAAAATGCCTATAATTCTTCGGCTAGAACTGGCTAGTTAGAGGGAGAGAGCAGATCCGCTTCATGCAGCCACCCTCCGTTGATTTCAGGAAACGATCCGATGAAAATTCCTTCAGATCTAGTTCCTACAGCACCCAAGTCCCCCTTCCTTTTTGCCCTCGTGTCGTTGCTCAGTGCAACCAGCTTTCCTGCGCGATTCTGGGGATGGCTCGTCCAGATCCCTTTTGCAGTGGGCATGAGTGCTGCGTTAACTTTGTTTGTTTCCTGTTTCAATACCCCCCTTCCGCTGTGGCCGAGATTTACCTTAGGTGAGGGCGCATGAGGGTTCCAGGCACTCGTCGGGGCTCCGCGGTTCGATTCCTCCTTGCCTGGGATACCTTTTCCGGTTTCTTGCAGGTTGTGGCGTGGGGTTGTAGGGGCGGCCATGAGAGCAGCGTCCACACACAAGTCTTCGATCCGATATACTTCTTCCACATAGACATCATTAGAGGGAGACCAATTATTTGTGTCATAATTGGGGCTGTACCCATCAACATTTGCGCCATATTTGTTGGTGAACTGATAAACCCGTTTGCCCTTGGGCTTTCGGCCTCTGGCATCGACTCTTTTTTTGAAAGTGAGATCCCCAGAGGGTCCCAAGGGTTGATCGACCTTGATCTTCTTGGCACCACTAGTAACCACCTTCACGGACCTCTTGCTGGTGGGAGGCCTCAGGAATGGGGAAGCCAAACCCTTCACGCTCGATCCTGCTGTGCATGCGGATTTTTCTATGGACAGAGGGGAGACCACGCTGCTACAACCTGCACCTGCCATTTTCTCCCTATCGTCTCTGACCAGTCTTATTACTATTTTAAAGTTTAATGTTTTTTTTTACGAAAAATGAGCTTCGTAAACAATTTTTAAAGCATTTTAAATTGTTTTGAAATAATTTTAAAAACATTTTAAAGTAATTTAAAGCTTTTTAAATTGTTCTTAAATCATTTTGAAAGAATTTAAAATTGTTTTTAAAACATTCTAAATTGTTTTTAAATTATTTTGAACTATTTAAAATTGTTTTTAAAATGTTCTAAATTGTTTCAAAAACATTTTAAATTGATTTTGAAGCATTTTGAATTGTTTTAAATTGTTTTAAAAACATTTTAAATTAATTTAAAACTTTTTAAATTGTTTTTAAAACATTTTAAAACGGTTTTTAAAGAATTTTCAATTCTTTTTAAAGCACTTAAACTTATTTTTGAAACATTTTAAAATCATTTAAAATTGTCCTTAAATCAATTTAAATTATTTTTAAAGTATTTTATATTGTTTCTAAAGCATTGTAAACTATTTTTAAAGCATTTTAAAATCATTTAAAATTGTTCTTAAAGCAATTTAAATTATTTTAGATGTATTTTAAACAGTTTTTAAAGCATTGTAAACGGTTTTTAAAGCATTTTAAACTGCTTTTAAAGCATTTTAAAAACATTTTAAAGTACTTTAAATCTTTTTAAATGGTTGTTAAAGAATTTTAAAAGAATTTAAAATTGTTTTTAAAACATTCTAAAGTGTTTTAAATTGTTTATAAATTATTTTGAACTATTTTAAATTGTTTTTAAAACGTTCTAAATTGTTTCAAAAACATTTTAAAGTACTTTAAAGCTTTTTAAATTGTTTTTAAAACAATTTTAAAGCATTTTCAATTGTTGTTAAACCACTTAAACTTATTCTTGAAACATTTTAAAATGTTTTTGAAACATTTTAAATCATTAAAATTGTTCTTAAATCAATTTAAATTATTTTTCAAGTATTTTATATTGTTTCTAAAGCATTGTAAACTATTTTTAAAGCATTTTAAAATCATTTAAAATTGCTATTAAAGCAATTTAAATTAATTTTGAAGTATTTTAAATAGTTTTTAAAGCATTGTAAACGGTTTTTAAAGCATTTTAAATTGTTTTGAAAGCATTTTAAATTGTTTTAAAAGCATTTAAAAGCACTTTAAAGCTTTTTAATTATTGTTAAAGCATTTTAAAAGAATTTAAATTGTTTTTAAAACATTTTAAAGTGTTTTTAAATTATTTTGAACTATTTTAAATTGTTTCAAAAACATTTAAAATTGTTTTTAAAGCATTTTAAATTGTTTTTAGAGCATTTAAAATTGTTTTTAAAACAAATTTAAAGTACTTTAAAGCTTTTTAAATTGTTTATAAAACATTTTAAAATGGGTTTAAAGCATTTTCAATTGTTGTTAAAGAACTTAAACTTATTTTTAAAACATTTTAATATGTTTTTGAAACATTTAAAATAATTTAAAAATTGTTCTTAAATCAATTTAAATTATTTTTAAAGTATTTTAAATTGTTTTTAAAGCATTGTAAACTATTTTTAAAGCATTTTAAATTGTTTTGAAAGAATTTTAAAAACATTTTAGAGTACTTTAACGCTTTTTAAATTGTTGTTAAAGCGTTTTAATAGAATTTAAAATTGTTTTTGAAACATTTTAAAGTGTTTTAAATTGTTTTTAAATTGTTTTGAACTAATTTAAATTGTTTTCAAAACATTCCAAATTATTTCAAAAACATTTTAAATTGTTTTTAAAGCATTTTAAGTTGTTTTTAAATTGTTTAAAATTGTTTTTAAAACATTTTAAAGTACTTTAAAGCTTTTTAAATTGTTTTTAAAACATTTTAAACGGTTTAAAAGCATTTTCAATTGTTGTTAAACCACTCAAACTTATTTTTAAAACATTTTGAAATGTTTTTGAAACATTTTAAAATCATTTGAAATTGTTTTTAAATCAATTTAAATTATTTTTAAAGTCTTTTAAATTGTTTTTAAAGCATTGTAAACTATTTTTAAATCATTTCAAAATCATTTAAAATTGTCCTTAAAGCTATTTAAATTACTTTTGAAGTATTTTAAATAGTTTTTAAAGCATTTTAAACGGTTTTTAAAGCATTTTAAATTGTTTTGAAAGAATTTTAAAGTACTTTAAAACTTTTTAAATTGGATTTCAGAGATCTGTGGTTTGTGCTTTTTGAATTTTTAACCGGAGAATCCACAGTTTTGGAATTTTTACACCAACGTTTCGAATCCCAAATGGGATCCATCATTAGGGAAAAGAGAAAGATGATCAGAGAAAGATGATAAAAAGAAGAGCCAGATGAAGGAAATAAATACTCATGAGGGATGAATGTTAAAGGAACAGCACAGGTCGGCCAGAGAGATATATAATGAAACCTAATTTTAATTTTATTTTTAATTTTAATTTTAAAATAATATCATTCATTTAATATCTATAAAATAAAAACTTTAAACTAAAATCTAAATTAATTTTAATATTAAAAACTAAAATATATATATTAATATTAATATCATAAAACATTAAATAACCTAAAATCTATAATGATAATAATATCTAAAACTAAAATATATGTTAATATTAATATCATGAATCCTAATATATAACATTAAAATTAAAATTTTTAAAATTTTTATATAACTTCATATTTATGAAATATGATTACTATATAACTTAATAATTGTATAACCTAAAATCTATATAACTTAATATATATATAATAGAGTTAATATCAATAAAGCCTATTACCTATAACAGAATCTAAAACTAATATAAATATTAATATCATAATTCTTTATATATAACATAAAATTTTTATATATTAATATAACAATTTAATGCATTTTAAAAGAATTTAAAATTGTTTTTGAAACATTTTAGAGTGTTTTAAATTGTTTTTAAATTATTTTGAACTATTTTAAAGTGTTTTTAAAACATTCTAAATTGTTTCAAAAACATTTTGAATTGTTTTTAAAACATTTTAAATTGTTTTTAAAGCGTTTAAAATTGTTTTTAAAACATTTTAATGTACTTTAAAGCCTTTTAAATTGTTTATAAAATATTTTAAAACAGGTTTAAAGCATTTTCAATTGTTGTTAAAGCACTTAATATTGTTTTTAAAACATTTTAAAATGTTTTTGAAATATGTTAGAACATTTTAAAATCATTTAAAATTGTTCTTAAATCAATTTAAATTATTTTTAAAGTATTTTAAATTGTTTTTAAAGAATTGCAAACTATTTTTAAAGAATTTTAAAATCATTTTAAATTGTTTTGAAAGTGTTTTGAAAGCATTTTAAAGTACTTTAAAGATTTTTAAATTGTTGTTAAAGCATTTACAAAGAATCTAAAATTGTTTCTAAAACATTTTAAAGTGTTTTAAATTGTTTTTAAATTATTTTGAACTATTTTAAAGTGTTTTTAGAACTTTCTAAATTGTTTCAAAAACATTTTAAATTGTTTTTAAAGCATTTCAAATTGTTTTTAAAGAATTTAAATCATTTTGAAAGCATTTTAAATTGTTCTGAAAGCATTTTAAAAACATTTTAGAGTACTTTAAAGCTCTTTAAATAGTTTTTAAAACATTTTAAAATGGTTTTAAAGCATTTTCAATTATTGTTAAAGCAATTAAACGTATTTTTAAAACAATTTAAATTGTTTTTGAAACATTTTAAAATCATTTCAAATTGCGCTTAAATCAATTTAAATTAATTTTCAAGTATTTTATATTGTTTCTAAAGCATTGTAAACTATTTTTAAAGCATTTTACAATCATTTAAAATTGTTCTTAAAGCAATTTAAATTATTTTTGAAGTATTTTAAATACTTTTTAAAGCATTGTAAATGGTTTTTAAAGCATTGTAAATGGTTTTTAAAGCATTTTAAATTGTTTTGAAAGCCTTTTAAAAACATTTTAAAGTACTTTAAAGCTTTTTAAATTGTTGTTAAAGCATTTTAAAAGAATTTAATTTTTTTTTTAAACATTTTAAAGTGTTTTTAAATTATTTTGAACTATTTTAAATTGTTTTTAAAACGTTCTAAATTGTTTCAAAAACATTTCAAATTGTTTTTAAATCATTTTAAATTGTTTCTAAAGCGTTGAAAATTGTTTCTAAAACATTTTAAATTACTTTAAAGCTTTTTAAATTTTCATAAAACATTTTAAAATGGTTTGAAAGCATTTTCAAATGTTGTTAAAGCACTTACACTTATTTTTAAAACATTTTAAAATCATTTAAAATTGTTTTTAAATCAATTTAAATTATTTTAAAAGTATTTTAAATTGTTTTTAAAGCATTGTAAACTATTTTTAAATCATTTAAAATTGTTCTTAAAGCAATTTAAATTACTTTTGAAGTATTTTAAATAGTTTTTAAAGCATGGTAAACGGTTTTTAAAGCATTTTAAATTGTTTTGAAAGAATTTTAAAGTACTTTAAAGCTTTTTAAATTGCTATTAATGCATTTTAAAAGAATTTAAAGTTGTTTTAAAACATTTTAGAGTGATTTAAATTGTATTTAAATTATTTTGAACTATTTTAAAGTGTTTTTAAAACATTCTAAATTGCTTCAAAAACATTTTAAATTGTTTTTAAAGCATTTTAAATTGTTTTTAAAGCATATAAAATTGTATTCAAAACATCTTAAAGTACTTTAAAGATTTTTAAATTGTTTATAAAACACTTTAAAAGGGGTTTAAAGCATTTTCAATTGTTGTTAAAGCACTTAATATTATTTTTGAAACATTTTAAAATGTTTTCGGAATATTTTAAAACATTTAAAATCATTTAAAATTGTTCTTAAATCAATTTAAATTATTTTTAAAGTATTTTAAATTGTTTTTAAAGCATTGCAAACTATTTTTAAAGAATTTTAAAATCATTTTAAATCAATTTGAAAGCATTTTAAAGTACTTTAAAGCTTTTTAAATTGTTTTTAAAACATTTTAAAACAGTTTTAAAGCATTTTCAATTGTTTTTAAACCACTTAAACTTATTCTTAAAACATTTTAAAATGTTTTTGAAACATTTTAAAATCATTTAAAATTGATCTTAAATCAATTTAAATTATTTTTCAAGTATTTTATATTGTTTCTAAAGCATTGTAAACTATTTTTAAAGCATTTTAAAATCATTTAAAATTGTTCTTAAAGAAATTCAAATTATTTTTGAATTATTTTAAATAGTTTTTAAAGCATTGTAAATGGTTTTTAAAGCATTTTAAATTGTTTTGAAAGCATTTTGAAAGCAATTTAAAGCTTTTTAATTGTTGTTAAATAATTTTAAAAGAATTTAAAATTGTTTTTAAAACATTTTAAAGTGTTTTTAAATTATTTTGAACTATTTTAAATTGTTTCTAAAACATTCTAAATCATTTCAAAAACATTTTAAATTGTTTTTAAAGCATTTTAAATTGTTTTTAGAGCGTTTAAAATTGTTTTTAAAACATTTTAAAGTACTTTAAAGCTTTTTAATTGTTTATAAAACATTTTAAAACAGGTTTAAAGCATTTTCAATTGTTGTTAAAGCACTTAAACTTATTTTTAAAACATTTTAAAATAATTTAAAATTGTTCTTAAATCAACTTAAATTATTTTTAAAGTATTTTAAATTATTTTTAAAGCATTGTAAACTATTTTTAAAGAATTTTAAAAACATTTCAAAGTACTTTAAAGCTGTTTAAGTTGATGTTAAAGTGTTTTAATAGAATTTAAAATTGTTTTTAAAAGATT
Organism: Pinus tabuliformis; assembly: GCA_031772625.1. Taxonomy (NCBI): domain Eukaryota; kingdom Viridiplantae; phylum Streptophyta; class Pinopsida; order Pinales; family Pinaceae; genus Pinus; species Pinus tabuliformis. The sequence continues at coordinate 1,061,269,347 of CM062819.1, read as the reverse complement.
TTAAAGTGTTTTAAATTGTTTTTAAAGTATTTTGAACTAATATAAATTATTTTTAAAACGTTCCAAATTGTTTCAAAAACATTTTAAATTGTTTTTAAAGCATTTTAAGTTGTTTTTAAAGTGTTTAAAATTGTTTTTAAAACCTTTTCAGGTACTTTAAAGCTTTTTAAATTGTTTTTAAAACATTTTAAAACGGTTTTAAAGCATTTTCAATTGTTGTTAAATCACTCAAACTTATTTTTAAAACATTTTAAAAAGTTTTTGAAACATTTTGAAATCATTTAAAATTGTTTTTAAATCAATTTAAATTATTTTTAAAGTATTTTAAATTATTTTTAAAGTATTGTAAACTATTTTTAAATCATTTAAAATTGTTCTTAAAGCAATTTAAATTACTTTCAAGTATTTTAAATAGTTTTTAAAGCATTGTAAATGGTTTTTAAAGCATTTTAAATTGTTTTGAAAGCATTTTAAAGTACTTTAAAGCTTTTTAAATTGTGGTTAATGCATTTTAAAAGAATTTAAAATTGTTTTTAAAACCTTTTAGAGTGTTTTAAATTGTTTTTGAAAGCATTTTAAAGTACTTTAAAGATTTTTAAATTGTTTTTAAAGCACTTAAACTTATTTTTAAAACATTTTAAAATGGTTTTGAAACATTTTAAAATCATTTAAAATTGTTCTTAAATCAATTTAATTTTTTTTTTCAAGTATTTTATATTGTTTCTAAAGCATTAAAAACTATTTTGAAAGCATTTTAAAATCATTTAAAATTGTTCTTAAACCAATTTAAATTATTTTTGAAATATTATAAATAGTTTTTAAAGCATTGTAAATGGTTTTTAAAGCATTTTAGATTGTTTTGAAAGCATTTTAAAAACATTTTAAAGTATTTTAAAGCTTTTTAAATTGTTGTTAAAGCATTTTAAAAGAATTTAAAATTGTTTTTAAAACATTTTAAAGTGTTTTAAAATTGTTTTTAGCTATTTTAAATTGTTTTTAGAACATTCTAAATTGCTTCAAAAACATTTCAAGTTGTTTTTAAAGCATTTTAAATTGTTTTTAAAGCGTTGAAAATTGTTTTTAAAACATTTTAAAGTACTTTAAAGCTTTTTAAATTGTTTATAAAACATTTTAAAACGGTTTTAAAGCATTTTTAATTGTTGTTAAAGCACTTACATTTATTTTTAAAACATTTTAAAAAATGATTGAAAATTGTTCTTAAATCAATTTATATTATTTTTGAAGTATTCTAAATTTTTTTTAAAGCATTGTAAACTATTTTTAAAGCATTTCAAAATCATTTTAAATTGTTTTGAAAGAATTTTAAAAAAATTTTATAATTGTTTTTAAAACATTTAAAGTGTTTTAAATTATTTTTAAATTATTTTGATCTATTTTAAATTGTTTTTAAAATGTTCTAAATTGTTTCAAAAACATTTTAAATTGTTTTAGAAACATTTTAAATTGTTTTTAAAGCATTTGAAATTGTTTTTAAGACATTTTAAAGTACTTTAAAGCTTTTTAAATTGTTTTTAGAACATTTTAAAATGGTTTTAAAGCATTTTCAATTGTTGTTAAAGAACTTAAACTTATCTTAAAAACATTTTAAAATCTTTTTGAAACATTTTAAGATCATTTAAAATTGTTATTAAATCAATTTAAATTATTTTTTAAATTATTTTAAGTTGTTTTTAAAGCATTGTATACTATTTTTAAGGCATTTCAAAATCATTTAAAATTGTTCTTAAAGAAATTTAAATTATTTTTGAATTATTTTAAATAATTTTTAAAGCGTCATAAACTGTTTTTAAAGCATTTTAAATTGTTTTGAAATAATTTTAAAAACATTTTAAAGTACTTTAAAGCTTTTTAAATTGTTGTTAAAGCATTTTGAAAGAATTTAAAATTGTTCTTAAAACATTCTATAGTGTTTTTAACTTATTTTGAACTATTTAAAATTGTTTTTAAAATGTTCTAAATTGTTTCCAAAACATTTTAAATTGCTTTTGAAGCATTTTAAATTGTTTTTAAAACGTTTAAAATTGTTTTAAAAACATTTTAAAGTACTTTAAAGCTTTTTAAATTGTTTTTAAAACATTTTAAAACGGTTTTAAAACATTTTCAATTCCTGTTCTTAAAGCAATTTAAATTATTTTTGATGTATTTTAAACAGTTTTTAGAGCATTGTAAAAGGCTTTTAAATCATTTTAAACTGTTTTGAAAGAATTTTAAAAACATTTTAAAGTACTTTAAAGCTTTTTAAATTGTTGTTAAAGCGTTTTAAAAGAATTTAAAATTGTTTTTAAAACATTCTAAAGTGTTTTAAATTGTTTATAAATTATTTTTAACTATTTTAAGTTGTTTTTAAAACGTTCTAAATTGTCTCAAAAACATTTTAAATTGTTTTTAAAGCATTTTAAGTTGTTTTTAAAGTGTTTGATTTATTTATTTTTTAACATTTTTAAGTACTTTAAAGATTTTTAAATTGTTTTTAAAACATTTTAAAACGGTTTTAAAGCATTTTCAATTGTTGTTAAACCACTTAAACTTATTCTTAAAACATTTTAAAATGTTTTTGAAACATTTTAAAATAATTTAAAATTGTTCTTAAATCAATTTAAATTATTTTTTACATTGTTTCTAAATCATTGTAAACTATTTTTAAAGCATTTTAAAATCATTTAAAATTGTTCTTAAAGCAACTCAAATTATTTCTGAGGTATTTTAAATAGTTTTTAAAGCATTGTAAACGGTTTTTAAAGCATTTTAAATTGTTTTGAAAGCATTTTAAAGCACTTTAAGGCTTCTTAATTGTTGTTAAAGAATTTCAAAAGAATTTAAAATTGTTGTTAAAGAATTTTAAAAGAATTTAAAATTGTTGTTAAAGAATTTTAAAAGAATTTAAAATTGTTTTTAAAACATTTTAAAGTGTTTTTAAATTATTTTGAACTATTTTAAATTGTTTTTAAAATGTTCTAAATCATTTCAAAAACATTTTAAATTGTTTTTAAAGCATTTTAAATTGTTTTTACAGTCTTTGAAATTGTTTTTAAAACATTTTAAAGTACTTTAAAGTTTTTTAAATTCTTTATAAAACATTTTAAAACGGATTTAAAACATTTTCAATTGTTGTTAAAGCACTTAAACTTATTTTTAAAACATTTTAAAATGTTTTTGAAACATTTTAAAATAATTTAAAATTGTTCTTAAATCAATTTAAATTGTTTTTAAAGCATTGTAAACTATTTTTAAAGCATTTTTAATTGTTTTGAAAGAATTTTAAAAACATTTTAGAGTACTTTAAAGCTTTTTAAATTGTTGTTAAAACGTTTTAATAGAATTTAAAATTGTTTTTAAAACATTTTAAAGTGTTTTTAAATTATTTTGAACTAATTTAAATTGTTTTTAAAACGTTCCAAATTGTTTCAAAAACATTATAAATTGTTTTTAAAACATTATAAGTTGTTTTTAAATTATTTAAAATTGTTTTTAAAACATTTTAAATTACTTTAAAGCTTTTTAAATTGTTTTTAAAACATTTTAAAACGGTTTTAAAGCATTCTCAATTGTTGTTAAACCACTCAAACTTATTTTTAAAACATTTTAAAATGTTTTTGAAAAATTTTAAAATCATTTAAAATTGTTTTTAAATCAATTTAAATTATTTTTAAAGTATTTTAAATTGTTTTTAAGGCATTGTAAACTGTTTTTAAATCATTTAAAATTGTTCTTAAAGCAATTTAAATTTCTTTTGAAGTATTTTAAATAGCTTTTAAAGCATTGTAAACGGTTTTTAAAGCATTTTAAATTGTTTTGAAAGAATTTTAAAGTACTTTAAATCTTTTTAAATTGCTATTAATGCATTTTAAAATAATTTAAAGTTGTTTTTAAAACATTTTAGAGTGATTTAAATTGTATTTAAATTATTTTGAACTATTTTAAAGTGTTTTTAAAACATTCTAAATTGCTTCAAAAACATTTTAAATTGTTTTTAAAGCATTTTAAATTGTTTTTAAAGCGTATAAAATTGTATTTAAAACATCTTAAAGTACTTTAAAGATTTTTAAATTGTTTATAAAACATTTTAAAAGGGGTTTAAAGCATTTTCAATTGTTGTTAAAGCACTTAATATTATTTTTGAAACATTTTAAAATGTTTTCAGAATATTTTAAAACATTTAAAATCATTTAAAATTGTTCTTAAATCAATTTAAATTATTTTTAAAGTATTTTCAATTGTTTTTAAAGCATTGCAAACTATTTTTAAAGAATTTTAAAATCATTTTAAATCATTTTGAAAGCGTTTTAAATTGTTTTGAAAGCATTTTAAAGTACTTTAAAGCTTTTTAAATTGTTTTTAAAACATTTTAAAACAGTTTTAAAGCATTTTCAATTGTTTTTAAACCACTTAAACTTATTCTTAAAACATTTTAAAATGATTTTGAAACATTTTAAAATCATTTAAAATTGATCTTAAATCAATTTAAATTATTTTTCAAGTATTTTATATTGTTTCTAAAGCATTGTAAACTATTTTTAAAGCATTTTAAAATCATTTAAAATTGTTCTTAAAGAAATTCAAATTATTTTTGAATTATTTTAAATAGTTTTTAAAGCATTGTAAACGGTTTTTAAAGCATTTTAAATTGTTTTGAAAGCATTTTGAAAGCAATTTAAAGCTTTTTAATTGTTGTTAAAGAATTTTAAAAGGATTTAAAATTGTTTTTAAAACATTTTAAAGTGTTTATAAATTATTTTGAACTATTTTAAATTGTTTCTAAAACATTCTAAATCATTTCAAAAACATTTTAAATTGTTTTTAAAGCATTTTAAATTGTTTTTAGAGCATTTAAAATTGTTTTTAAAACATTTTAAAGTACTTTAAAGATTTTTAAATTGTTTATAAAACATTTTAAAACAGGTTTAAAGCATTTTCAATTGTTGTTAAAGCACTTAAAATTATTTTTAAAACATTTTAAAATAATTTAAAATGGTTCTTAAATCAACTTAAATTATTTTTAAAGTATTTTAAATTATTTTTAAAGCATTGTAAACTATTTTTAAAGAATTTTAAAAACATTTCAGAGTACTTTAAAGCTGTTTAAGTTGATGTTAAAGTGTTTTAATAGAATTTAAAATTGTTTTTAAAACATTTTAAAGTGTTTTAAATTGTTTTTAAAGTATTTTGAACTAATATAAATTATTTTTAAAATGTTCCAAATTGTTTCAAAAACATTTTAAATTGTTTTTAAAGCATTTTAAGTTGTTTCTAAAGTGTTTAAAATTGTTTTTAAAACCTTTTAAAGTACTTTAAAGCTTTTTAAATTGTTTTTAAAACATTTTAAAACAGTTTTAAAGCATTTTCAATTGTTGTTAAACCACTCAAACGTATTTTTAAAATGTTTTTGAAACATTTTAAAATCATTTAAAATTGTTTTTAAATCAATTTAAATTATTTTTAAAGTATTTTAAATTATTTTTAAAGTATTGTAAACTATTTTTAAATCATTTAAAATTGTTCTTAAAGCAATTTAAATTACTTTCAAGTATTTTAAATAGTTTTTAAAGCATTGTAAATGGTTTTTAAAGCATTTTAAATTGTTTTGAAAGCATTTTAAAGTACTTTAAAGCTTTTTAAATTGTGGTTAATGCATTTTAAAAGAATTTAAAATTGTTTTTAAAACCTTTTAGAGTGTTTTAAATTGTTTTTAAATTATTTTGAACTATTTTAAAGTGTTTTTAAAACATTCTAAACTTTTCCAAAAACATTTTAAATTGTTTTTAAAGCATTTTTTTTTTTTTTAAATTGTTTTTAAAGTGTTTAAAATTGTTTTTAAAACATTTTAAAGTACTTTAAATATTTTTAAATTGTTTAGAAAACATTTTAAAATGGGTTTAAAGCATTTTCAATTGTTGTTAAAGCGCTTAATCTTATTTTTAAAACATTTTAAAATGTTTTTGAAATATTTTAAAACATTTAAAAATGATTTAAAGAATTGCAAACTATTTTTAAAGAATTTTAAAATAATTTTAAATTGTTTTGAAAGCATTTTAAAGTACTTTAAAGATTTTTAAATTGTTGTTAAAGCACTTAAAATTATTTTTAAAACATTTTAAAATGGTTTTGAAACATTTTAAAATCATTTAAAATTGTTCTTAAATCAATTTAATTTTTTTTTCAAGTATTTTATATTGTTTCTAAAGCATTAAAAACTATTTTGAAAGCATTTTAAAATCATTTAAAATTGTTCTTAAACCAATTTAAATTATTTTTGAAATATTCTAAATAGTTTTTAAAGCATTGTAAATGGTTTTTAAAGCATTTTAGATTGTTTTGAAAGCATTTTAAAAACATTTTAAAGTATTTTAAAGCTTTTTAAATTGTTGTTAAAGCATTTTAAAAGAATTTAAAATTGTTTTTAAAACATTTTAAAGTGTTTTTAAATTGTTTTTAGCTATTTTAAATTGTTTTTAGAACATTCTAAATTGCTTCAAAAACATTTCAAGTTGTTTTTAAAGCATTTTAAATAGTTTTTAAAGCATTGAAAATTGTTTTTAAAACATTTTAAAGTACTTTAAAGCTTTTTAAATTGTTTATAAAACATTTTAAAACGGTTTTAAAGCATTTTCAATTGTTGTTAAAGCACTTACATTTATTTTTAAAACATTTTAAAAAATGATTGAAAATTGTTCTTAAATCAATTTATATTATTTTTGAAGTATTCTAAATTGTTTTTAAAGCATTGTAAACTATTTTTAAAGCATTTAAAAATCATTTTAAATTGTTTTGAAAGAATTTTAAAAACATTTTATAATTATTTTTAAAACATTTAAAGTGTTTTAAATTATTTTTAAATTATTTTGATCTATTTTAAATTGTTTTTAAAATGTTCTAAATTGTTTCAAAAACATTTTAAATTGTTTTAGAAACATTTTAAATTGTTTTTAAAGCATTTTAAATTGTTTTTAAAGCATTTGAAATTGTTTTTAAGACATCTTAAAGTACTTTAAAGCTTTTTAAATTGTTTTTAGAACATTTTAAAATGGTTTTAAAGCATTTTCAATTGTTGTTAAAGAACTTAAACTTATCTTAAAAACATTTTAAAATGTTTTTGAAACATTTTAAGATCATTTAAAATTGTTATTAAATCAATTTAAATTATTTTTTAAATTATTTTAAGTTGTTTTTAAAGCATTGTATACTATTTTTAAGGCATTTCAAAATCATTTAAAATTGTTCTTAAAGCAATTTAAATTATTTTTGAATTATTTTAAATAGTTTTTAAAGCGTCATAAACTGTTTTTAAAGCATTTTAAATTGTTTTGAAATAATTTTAAAAACATTTTAAAGTACTTTAAAGCTTTTTAAATTGTTGTTAAAGCATTTTGAAAGAATTTAAAATTGTTCTTAAAACATTCTATAGTGTTTTGAACTTATTTTGAACTATTTAAAATTGTTTTTAAAATGTTCTAAATTGTTTCCAAAACATTTTAAATTGCTTTTGAAGCATTTTAAATTGTTTTTAAAGCGTTTAAAATTGTTTTAAAAACATTTTAAAGTACTTTAAAGCTTTTTAAATTGTTTTTAAAACATTTTAAAACAGTTTTAAAGCATTTTCAATTCCTGTTCTTAAAGCAATTTAAATTATTTTTGATGTATTTTAAACAGTTTTTAGAGCATTGTAAAAGGCTTTTAAATCATTTTAAACTGTTTTGAAATAATTTTAAAAACATTTTAAAGTACTTTAAAGCTTTTTAAATTGTTGTTAAAGCGTTTTAAAAGAATTTAAAATTGTTTTTAAAACATTCTAAAGTGTTTTAAATTGTTTATAAATTATTTTTAACCATTTTAAGTTGTTTTTAAAACGTTCTAAATTGTTTCAAAAACATTTTAAATTGTTTTTAAAGCATTTTAAGTTGTTTTTAAAGTGTTTAATTTATTTATTTTTTAACATTTTTAAGTACTTTAAAGATTTTTAAATTGTTTTTAAAACATTTTAAAACGGTTTTAAAGCATTTTCAATTGTTGTTAAACCACTTAAACTTATTCTTAAAACATTTTAAAATGTTTTTGAAACATTTTAAAATAATTTAAAATTGTTCTTAAATCAATTTAAATTATTTTTTACATTGTTTCTAAATCATTGTAAACTATTTTTAAAGCATTTTAAAATCATTTAAAATTGTTCTTAAAGCAACTCAAATTATTTCTGAGGTATTTTAAATAGTTTTTAAAGCATTGTAAACGGTTTTTAAAGCATTTTAAATTGTTTTGTAAGCATTTTAAAGCACTTTAAGGCTTCTTAATTGTTGTTAAAGAATTTCAAAAGAATTTAAAATTGTTGTTAAAGAATTTTAAAAGAATTTAAAATTGTTTTTAAAACATTTTAAAGTGTTTTTAAATTATTTTGAACTATTTTAAATTGTTTTTAAAATGTTCTAAATCATTTCAAAAACATTTTAAATTGTTTTTAAAGCATTTTAAATTGTTTTTACAGTCTTTGAAATTGTTTTTAAAACATTTTAAAGTACTTTAAAGTTTGTTAATTCTTTATAAAACATTTTAAAACGGATTTAAAACATTTTCAATTGTTGTTAAAGCACTTAAACTTATTTTTAAAACATTTTAAAATGTTTTTGGAACATTTTAAAATAATTTAAAATTGTTCTTAAATCAATTTAAATTGTTTTTAAAGCATTGTAAACTATTTTTAAAGCATTTTTAATTGTTTTGAAAGAATTTTAAAAACATTTTAGAGTACTTTAAAGCTTTTTAAATTGTTGTTAAAACGTTTTAATAGAATTTAAAATTGTTTTTAAAACATTTTAAAGTGTTTTTAAATTATTTTGAACTAATTTAAATTGTTTTTAAAACGTTCCAAATTGTTTCAAAAACATTATAAATTGTTTTTAAAACATTATAAGTTGTTTTTAAATTATTTAAAATTGTTTTTAAAACATTTTAAATTACTTTAAAGCTTTTTAAATTGTTTTTAAAACATTTTAAAACGGTTTTAAAGCATTCTCAATTGTTGTTAAACCACTCAAACTTATTTTTAAAACATTTTAAAATGTTTTTGAAACATTTTAAAATCATTTAAAATTGTTTTTAAATCAATTTAAATTATTTTTAAAGTATTTTAAATTGTTTTTAAGGCATTGTAAACTGTTTTTAAATCATTTAAAATTGTTCTTAAAGCAATTTAAATTTCTTTTGAAGTATTTTAAATAGATTTTAAAGCATTGTAAACTGTTTTTAAAGCATTTTAAATTGTTTTGAAAGAATTTTAAAGTACTTTAAAGCTTTTTAAATTGCTATTAATGCATTTTAAAAGAATTTAAAGTTGTTTTTAAAACATTTTAGAGTGATTTAAATTGTATTTAAATTATTTTGAACTATTTTAAAGTGTTTTTAAAACATTCTAAATTGCTTCAAAAACATTTTAAATTGTTTTTAAAGCATTTTAAATTGTTTTTAAAGCGTATAAAATTGTATTTAAAACATCTTAAAGTACTTTAAAGATTTTTAAATTGTTTATAAAACATTTTAAAAGGGGTTTAAAGCATTTTCAATTGTTGTTAAAGCACTTAATATTATTTTTGAAACATTTTAAAATGTTTTCGGAATATTTTAAAACATTTAAAATCATTTAAAATTGTTCTTAAATCAATTTAAATTATTTTTAAAGTATTTTAGATTGTTTTTAAAGCATTGCAAACTATTTTTAAAGAATTTTAAAATCATTTTAAATCATTTTGAAAGCGTTTTAAATTGTTTTGAAAGCATTTTAAAGTACTTTAAAGCTTTTTAAATTGTTTTTAAAACATTTTAAAACAGTTTTAAAGCATTTTCAATTGTTTTTAAACCACTTAAACTTATTCTTAAAACATTTTAAAATGTTTTTGAAACATTTTAAAATCATTTAAAATTGATCTTAAATCAATTTAAATTATTTTTCAAGTATTTTATATTGTTTCTAAAGCATTGTAAACTATTTTTAAAGCATTTTAAAATCATTTAAAATTGTTCTTAAAGAAATTCAAATTATTTTTGAATTATTTTAAATAGTTTTTAAAGCATTGTAAACGGTTTTTAAAGCATTTTAAATTGTTTTGAAAGCAATTTAAAGCTTTTTAATTGTTGTTAAAGAATTTTAAAAGAATTTAAAATTGTTTTTAAAACATTTTAAAGTGTTTTTAAATTATTTTGAACTATTTTAAATTGTTTCTAAAACATTCTAAATCATTTCAAAAACATTTTAAATTGTTTTTAAAGCATTTTAAATTGTTTTTAGAGCGTTTAAAATTGTTTTTAAAACATTTTAAAGTACTTTAAAGCTTTTTAAATTGTTTATAAAACATTTTAAAACAGGTTTAAAGCATTTTCAATTGTTGTTAAAGCACTTAAACTTATTTTTAAAACATTTTAAAATAATTTAAAATTGTTCTTAAATCAACTTAAATTATTTTTAAAGTATTTTAAATTATTTTTAAAGCATTGTAAACTATTTTTAAAGAATTTTAAAAACATTTCAGAGTACTTTAAAGCTGTTTAAGTTGATGTTAAAGTGTTTTAATAGAATTTAAAATTGTTTTTAAAACATTTTAAAGTGTTTTAAATTGTTTTTAAAGTATTTTGAACTAATATAAATTATTTTTAAAACGTTCCAAATTGTTTCAAAAACATTTTAAATTGTTTTTAAAGCATTTTAAGTTGTTTTTAAAGTGTTTAAAATTGTTTTTAAAACCTTTTAAAGTACTTTAAAGCTTTTTAAATTGTTTTTAAAACATTTTAAAACAGTTTTAAAGCATTTTCAATTGTTGTTAAACCACTCAAACTTATTTTTAAAACATTTTAAAATGTTTTCGAAACATTTTAAAATTATTTAAAATTGTTTTTAAATCAATTTAAATTATTTTTCAAGTATTTTAAATTATTTTTAAAGTATTGTAAACTATTTTTAAATCATTTAAAATTGTTCTTAAAGCAATTTAAATTACTTTCAAGTATTTTAAATAGTTTTTAAAGCATTGTAAATGGTTTTTAAAGCATTTTAAATTGTTTTGAAAGCATTTTAAAGTACTTTAAAGCTTTTTAAATTGTGGTTAATGCATTTTAAAAGAATTTAAAATTGTTTTTAAAACCTTTTAGAGTGTTTTAAATTGTTTTTAAATTATTTTGAACTATTTTAAAGTGTTTTTAAAACATTCTAAACTTTTCCAAAAACATTTTAAATTGTTTTTAAAGCATTTTATTTTTATTTAAAATTGTTTTTAAAGCGTTTAAAATTGTTTTTAAAACATTTTAAAGTACTTTAAACATTTTTAAATTGTTTATAAAACATTTTAAAATGGGTTTAAAGCATTTTCAATTGTTGTTAAAGCGCTTAATCTTATTTTTAAAACATTTTAAAATGTTTTTGAAATATTTTAAAACATTTTAAAATGATTTAAAGAATTGCAAACTATTTTTAAAGAATTTTAAAATAATTTTAAATTGTTTTGAAAGCATTTTAAAGTACTTTAAAGATTTTTAAATTGTTGTTAAAGCACTTAAACTTATTTTTAAAACATTTTAAAATGGTTTTGAAACATTTTAAAATCATTTAAAATTGTTCTTAAATCAATTTAATTTTTTTTTCAAGTATTTTATATTGTTTCTAAAGCATTAAAAACTATTTTCAAAGCATTTTAAAATCATTTAAAATTGTTCTTAAACCAATTTAAATTATTTTTGAAATATTCTAAATAGTTTTTAAAGCATTGTAAATGGTTTTTAAAGCATTTTAGATTGTTTTGAAAGCATTTTAAAAACATTTTAAAGTATTTTAAAGCTTTTTAAATTGTTGTTAAAGCATTTTAAAAGAATTTAAAATTGTTTTTAAAACATTTTAAAGTGTTTTTAAATTGTTTTTAGCTATTTTAAATTGTTTTTAGAACATTCTAAATTGCTTCAAAAACATTTCAAGTTGTTTTTAAAGCATTTTAAATTGTTTTTAAAGCGTTGAAAATTGTTTTTAAAACATTTTAAAGTACTTTAAAGATTTTTAAATTGTTTATAAAACATTTTAAAACGGTTTTAAAGCATTTTCAATTGTTGTTAAAGCACTTACATTTATTTTTAAAACATTTTAAAAAATGATTGAAAATTGTTCTTAAATCAATTTATATTATTTTTGAAGTATTCTAAATTGTTTTTAAAGCATTGTAAACTATTTTTAAAGCATTTCAAAATCATTTTAAATTGTTTTGAAAGAATTTTAAAAACATTTTATAATTGTTTTTAAAACATTTAAAGTGTTTTAAATTATTTTTAAATTATTTTGATCTATTTTAAATTGTTTTTAAAATGTTCTAAATTGTTTCAAAAACATTTTAAATTGTTTTAGAAACATTTTAAATTGTTTTTAAAGCATTTGAAATTGTTTTTAAGACATTTTAAAGTACTTTAAAGCTTTTTAAATTGTTTTTAGAACATTTTAAAATGGTTTTAAAGAATTTTCAATTGTTGTTAAAGAACTTAAACTTATCTTAAAAACATTTTAAAATGTTTTTGAAACATTTTAAGATCATTTAAAATTGTTATTAAATCAATTTAAATTATTTTTTAAATTATTTTAAGTTGTTTTTAAAGCATTGTATACTATTTTTAAGGCATTTAAAATCATTTAAAATTGTTCTTAAAGCAATTTAAATTATTTTTGAATTATTTTAAATAGTTTTTAAAGCGTCATAAACTGTTTTTAAAGCATTTTAAATTGTTTTGAAATAATTTTAAAAACATTTTAAAGTACTTTAAAGCTTTTTAAATTGTTGTTAAAGCATTTTGAAAGAATTTAAAATTGTTCTTAAAACATTCTATAGTGTTTTCAACTTATTTTGAACTATTTAAAATTGTTTTTAAAATGTTCTAAACTGTTTCCAAAACATTTTAAATTGCTTTTGAAGCATTTTAAATTGTTTTTAAAGCGTTTAAAATTGTTTTAAAAACATTTTAAAGTACTTTAAAGCTTTTTTAAATTGTTTTTAAAACATTTTAAGACGGTTTTAAAGCATTTTCAATTCTTGTTCTTAAAGCAATTTAAATTATTTTTGATGTTTTTTAAACAGTTTTTAGAGCATTGTAAAAGGCTTTTAAATCATTTTAAACTGTTTTGAAATAATTTTAAAAACATTTTAAAGTACTTTAAAGCTTTTTAAATTGTTGTTAAAGCGTTTTAAAAGAATTTAAAATTGTTTTTAAAACATTCTAAAGTGTTTTAAATTGTTTATAAATTATTTTTAACTATTTTAAGTTGTTTTTAAAACGTTCTAAATTGTTTCAAAAACATTTTAAATTGTTTTTAAAGCATTTTAAGTTGTTTTTAAAGTGTTTAATTTATTTATTTTTTAACATTTTTAAGTACTTTAAAGATTTTTAAATTGTTTTTAAAACATTTTAAAACGGTTTTAAAGCATTTTCAATTGTTGTTAAACCACTTAAACTTATTCTTAAAACATTTTAAAATGTTTTTGAAACATTTTAAAATAATTTAAAATTGTTCTTAAATCAATTTAAATTATTTTTTACATTGTTTCTAAATCATTGTAAACTATTTTTAAAGCATTTTAAAATCATTTAAAATTGTTCTTGAAGCAACTCAAATTATTTCTGAGATATTTTAAATAGTTTTTAAAGCATTGTAAACGGTTTTTAAAGCATTTTAAATTGTTTTGAAAGCATTTTAAAGCACTTTAAGGCTTCTTAATTGTTGTTAAAGAATTTCAAAAGAATTTAAAATTGTTGTTAAAGAATTTTAAAAGAATTTAAAATTGTTTTTAAAACATTTTAAAGTGTTTTTAAATTATTTTGAACTATTTTAAATTGTTTTTAAAATGTTCTAAATCATTTCAAAAACATTTTAAATTGTTTTTAAAGCATTTTAAATTGTTTTTACAGTCTTTGAAATTGTTTTTAAAACATTTTAAAGTACTTTAAAGTTTTGTAAATTCTTTATAAAACATTTTAAAACGGATTTAAAACATTTTCAATTGTTGTTAAAGCACTTAAACTTATTTTTAAAACATTTTAAAATGTTTTTGAAACATTTTAAAATAATTTAAAATTGTTCTTAAATCAATTTAAATTGTTTTTAAAGCATTGTAAACTATTTTTAAAGCATTTTTAATTGTTTTGAAAGAATTTTAAAAACATTTTAGAGTACTTTAAAGCTTTTTAAATTGTTGTTAAAACGTTTTAATAGAATTTAAAATTGTTTTTAAAACATTTTAAAGTGTTTTTAAATTATTTTGAACTAATTTAAATTGTTTTTAAAACGTTCCAAATTGTTTCAAAAACATTATAAATTGTTTTTAAAACATTATAAGTTGTTTTTAAATTATTTAAAATTGTTTTTAAAACATTTTAAATTACTTTAAAGCTTTTTAAATTGTTTTTAAAACATTTTAAAACGGTTTTAAAGCATTCTCAATTGTTGTTAAACCACTCAAGCTTATTTTTAAAACATTTTAAAATGTTTTTGAAACATTTTAAAATCATTTAAAATTGTTTTTAAATCAATTTAAATTATTTTTAAAGTATTTTAAATTGTTTTTAAGGCATTGTAAACTGTTTTTAAATCATTTAAAATTGTTCTTAAAGCAATTTAAATTTCTTTTGAAGTATTTTAAATAGCTTTTAAAGCATTGTAAACGGTTTTTAAAGCATTTTAAATTGTTTTGAAAGAATTTTAAAGTACTTTAAAGCTTTTTAAATTGCTATTAATGCATTTTAAAAGAATTTAAAGTTGTTTTTAAAACATTTTAGAGTGATTTAAATTGTATTTAAATTATTTTGAACTATTTTAAAGTGTTTTTAAAACATTCTAAATTGCTTCAAAAACATTTTAAATTGTTTTTAAAGCATTTTAAATTGTTTTTAAAGCGTATAAAATTGTATTTAAAACATCTTAAAGTACTTTAAAGATTTTTAAATTGTTTATAAAACATTTTAAAAGGGGTTTAAAGCATTTTCAATTGTTGTTAAAGCACTTAATATTATTTTTGAAACATTTTAAAATGTTTTCGGAATATTTTAAAACATTTAAAATCATTTAAAATTGTTCTTAAATCAATTTAAATTATTTTTAAAGTATTTTAGATTGTTTTTAAAGCATTGCAAACTATTTTTAAAGAATTTTAAAATCATTTTAAATCATTTTGAAAGCGTTTTAAATTGTTTTGAAAGCATTTTTTTTTTTTTTTAACAAATTCGGTTACTCATATATTATAAAAGCCAGCAAACCAAAATTCTAGTACAAAAGGGGAGTAACTCTGAGAGCTGAGGTACAAAAGTGGGTTCACAGACCCGAATTCCTCTAAGCTTCTCTTGATTGAACACAAAGCTAAAAACAAACGGCTATATTGCCTGACAAAAGAACCTCCTATCCAACTAAATTTACAATGCATAAATTTCAAGGGAAGTGCTGAGTGACTGAATCGTCCGGGAGCTGATCCCTTCGAGCACTTGCTTTGGTCGAAGCTTCTACCTGCTGGCTCTCAGTGAGGGAGCGAAGATGATCGATGGCCGCCTCCAAGTGGATGCAACGGTCCTTTAAGTCTTCAATCTCTTTCTTCCTTTTCTCCAACTTCTTGCGCTTGGAGTTCCTATCAGAGTGATAATCCTCAGCCAGCTCTTTCAGCTGCTTGATCAGACTGTTAATCATGATCGTATTGGCTTTGCACATGTTACACTCCTTGTTGTTGAAGATGCGTCCCATAGCATTGTTGGGCTGAGCTTGGTTGGCTGGCTGATTTGGGTGCTCCGCCATCCTTGCAATCTGGTAACCAGGGTCGAAATTATCACAAGGGGGGTGGGTTGATGAAACAGAGGCCGTGAAAACAGTGCCACAAGTCTGCGGGCGCACTAGATTGATGGAGAAGGGACTCAGGCAGTGAAAGAGGGCGCTGCTGGGAACATAGACAAGGTTTCTAGATAAGAGCAAGGGACTGATGAGTGAAACAGGGGTTACCGAGAATAGAGGACAAAGGCCTAGATCCCGGAACGAGCAGATGGCCTCCGAAAGATGCCTGAGCTTGGAGGGAGCGAAGGAGTGGCTTCTTACTTGAATACAAGCTGTGGCGGACAGGTAATCTTGCCTGCACACCGAGAGAAGCCCGGTGTTTGCCGTAAATGAGATACTGGTCTTATGATCCCTGAAGGAGTCTTCTAACTCGAGCCTCCACCTGAAGAAGTCGCCGCGCCTCTGTCTTTGAGCTGTGATGGCCCTGGGCTGATCCCTGTCATTTATAGGAGTCATGAGGACTTGCTCACTCTTGATTCGAATAATGGAGTATCTGTTCTTGGAATCAGTGAGATCTTTGGGGTAGATTTTCTCGTGTCCAAGGAGCCTGTCGCCTGAGTGAGCGTGATCACACCTTCTGAGATTGTCTGCGCTGACCGATGAGAGAGCCCATACCCTGCCTGCATTCCTCAGATCCTGAGGGCGATACGCTGTCCTGTAGTACCTGTTTTGGCAGTCGAGAAGGATAGGGAACGATGAAGATATGTTGAAAATGAGCCAAGTGCATTGATGCAGGTGCCTGAGGTGACCGAAAACCTGAGGAGAGGGGAAAGAGGCCTGTCTATGGAATATCCTTTTCGTAATACTCATTGTTTTCCTTGACCTGGCCCGTGGATCTTCCTGTTGCCTTGTTTGCTTGCTCATCCGCTTCCCAATTGTTGCTTCTTAGGATATGCTTGAAAGTCACTTTGCTGAAGCCCCTGATCTGGTCCATGATCCTGCCCTTGATTCTGTTTAACGTTGTTTGGTGAAAGTCTTTTCCAGAATTCATAACTGCTATTATGATTGTAGAGTCGCCCAGTACCAGAAGATTTTGGATGCCTAGCCTCTTGGCGATGGAGGTCCCCATTAGAAGGCTGTAGGCTTCAGCCTTATTGTTCGACATGGTACCCAAGCCCCACTCATAAGTAACAATCAATTTCCCCAGAGGATCCCTGATTATTCCCCCAGCTCCAGCTCTGCCTGGATTATTTTTTGAGGCCCCGTCAAAGTGAAGAGTATACCTCTTTTGATTTTGGATACAATTGTTGATTTCGTCCTTTGTCCCTCTTAATTTCCAATCCTTTTGACCAAGTCCTGCTATTGTGTTATTATTTGTTCTTGGTTTGAAGTTGAATCTCCTGACCCATTCCTTCACCCTGTCATCTATATATTCCGGGTCTGCTTTGGAGATTCCATTTGCTTCTATTGTTTCTGTGATGAGAGCAGAAGTTTTAGCCAGAATGCTGGATATACTGGGTTTCTTATTTTTGAAAATACTTTCATTCCTAGCTAACCATAACTGCCAACAGAGATTTGAAGGGATGCTGGTCCATATCCTCCTTTCCAAATTCATGTTTTTGTTGGCGTAAGGGAAGTTTTTCCCCCAGCCTTTCTGAAGGAGAGAAATCTGATTGGGAAGGTCTCCAATGCTTATAGGACTGACTATGAGCTTCCAACAGGACCTTGCAACCGGACATTCAATGAAAAGGTGGTTGATGTTTTCCTCTGCCTCCCTGCACATGAAACAAACTGAGGGGCCCGGTATTCCCTTTTTCCTAAGGTTTTCTGATGTTAGAATTTTGCCATGAAGTAGAGTCCAATTGAATAGTTTTATCTTTGGCAGGCTTTCAATTCTCCAAGCTGCTTTATACAGATGCCAATTGTTGATTGCTGAAGAGTTTTGGAGTGCCTTGTAGCCTTCTTTCACTGTGTAGGTGCCTCCTGTTGGATCCCATACATAATTGTCATCTGTAGTTCTGTTTGTAGGGGCAGACCCTGTGAGAGAGAGCTTCAGATCACTCCAGAGATTCGCTAGATCATTGGGGAGATGTAGCGCCTTCCATCCAATCCAGTTGTTTTGGTCCCAAAGGGAAATGTCAAAAAGAGTTTGGAGGTTAGCTTCTGCCATCCACTGATGGAGGGGCCTGAAATTGATGGACTTTTCTCTGGCTTCCGTGCCCATAATTCTATCCTCCCAAATGCTGGTGTGCCTTCCATTGCCTGGGGCTTTAGATATGCTAGATTTGAGAAGGGGAAGGGTTTTTTTGATCAATTTCCAAACAGGTGTACAATTTCTATCAGTGATGACTTCAGAGAGGATGTTGCTGTTGATCCCATTCAAATATTTCCTTTTGATGGCCTCTGCCCACCAGGTCCCTTTCTCGTTAAGGATTCTCCAAGTTAATTTAATACCCATTGCCATATTTGCCAGTCTCGGAATTCTAATTCCCAATCCTCCTTTTTCTATGGGAAGGATGACCTTTTCCCATCTCACCAAGCTAAATTTTTTTGTGTCTTGCTTTCCCCCTTGCCATAGGAAACTTCTGATAAGCAGCTCCATGTGCTTATGGATGCTTGCTGGGGCGAGGGTAATGGCGAATTGGTAGATAGGAAGGGCTGATAGAATGGCCTTGATGAGTATAGTTCTGCCCGCCAAGTTGAGCCAATACATCCCCCAGCTCTGCAATTTCCCTCTCAACTTCTCAATAAGCTTTACCCAAACTTCATTTTTGATTGACTCTTTGGCTAGAGGCAGCCCTAAGTACATAAAGTGGGACCAGTTTGATTGGGCTGGGATTTCCATAATCAAAGAGATTCTTTGGGTTATGTATCTTGGGACGTTCCATGTATAAACCATGCACTTATTGTTGTTTAATTTGCCCCCAGAGGCTTGGAGGAAGAGGTCCATAATGTTCTTGAATCTCCTGGCCATGAGGCTTGAAGCACCACCAATGAGAAGGGTGTCGTCTGCAAATAATGAGTGATTAATTCCCTTGGAGCCTCGAACAATGTCCACTCCTGTTATCTCCTTCAACTTTCGCTTATTTTCAAGGTGCAGACTTAGAGTTTCTGCCATAATGATATAAGGAAAGGAGAAAGAGGGCATCCTTGCCTTAGGCCTCTTGAGCTCTTGAAGGCACTGCAGGGCCTGCCATTTATTAGAGGGGCTGTCCAATTGTTGGAGATGCATTCCATTATCCTACTGATGAAGAGCTCTGACACACCAAAGTTCTTTAGGACTGCCTGCAGAAATGAATGGTTTACCCTGTCGAAAGCGTTCGCCATGTCCAGCTTGATTATCATACCCTTTTCATTCCTGGCTACGCTGCTGTGTATCGCCTCCTGAATGAGAATAACATTATCTGTAATATGTCTCTTGGGGACAAATCCTCCTTGATTTTCGGAAATAAGTGAGGGAAGGATTTTTTTTAATCTATTTGCCAGAATCTTAGTGATAATTTTGTATGAGACATTGCATAATGAGATGGGTCTGGACCTGTCGAAAGATTGAGGATTGGGCTCTTTTGGGATTAGCGCTATATGTGAAGATTTTATGCTGCTGCCCATTTTGCATTTTGAATGAAAATTTCTCACCATTCTTATGTAGTCTTTCTTGATAATATCCCAGTGAGTTTTATAAAAGCTCACCGTGAAGCCATCAGGTCCAGGGGCTTTATCCAAGGGCATGCTTTGAATTGCCCATTCAATCTCCTCCCTTGAGATTTCTTTATCCAGCTCACAAATTTGTGCTTCAGAGATCTTTCTGTCAATGATGTTGGTGAATTCCGGATTGTCCTGATAATGAGGGTCTGCGGAAAGGAGAGTTTGGAAATATCTAGAAGCGGCCTCCTTGATTTCCCCTTGGTCCATAAGCTCTCTGCCATCATAATTTATCCTTTCTATGTTGTTTCCAGCTCTTCTTACTTTAAGACTGTTATGGAAAAATGAGGTGTTTTTGTCCCCAGATTTGAGCCAGAGACATCTTGACTTCTGTCTTTGCTCGTCCTCTTCTTTGCGATGCTGGCTGTAGAGCGCCTTATACAGCTCACTTTCTTTCCTTTGGTCTTCCTCTGTATCTTGACTGCCTTCCTTATCCTGATTCCATTGCTCCAATTTCATTTGTAGGTCAATTTTTGCCTTCCTTTCCTCTAACCCGTGATTCCTGGCCCACTGTTTTATGGCAATCCGCAGCAGTTTGATCTTAGATTCCCAAATGAAGTGTGGGGAGCCTGTTATCCCCGTTGCCTAGGTTTCTTCAATCACTTTTTTGAAGTCCTCACAGGAATCCCAAGCCCTGTTGAATTTGAATGGCAACGGACCCATGTCTTCCCCTTTGTCTAAATGCAGCGCCACTGGCTTATGATCTGATATGAAGCCCTGTATAATTGTACTTCGGATCCTCGAGAAGTTGGCAACAATTCTCTCCTGGACCAGAATTCGGTCAAGTCTCTCTTTGATATTGTTTCTACCTGTTCTTTTGTTTGACCAGGTGTAGCGGCCATTCTGAGGGGGTATGTCCATAATGCTATGTGTTTGAATAATTTCTTCCAGCTTGTCTCTTGAGGGATCGGCCAAGAAATTCCCTCCCATTTTCTCATCGGCATTCCTTATTAGGTTGAGGTCTCCTCCCAGGAAAATATTCCTCCCTTGAGCAGTCCCAAGATCTGTGGTGAGAGAATCCCAGCAAGAGGCTTTATCTCTGTAATGAGGAGGAGCATAGACATTATAAATTGTGTATTCTTCCATCTTAGCTGTACTTTGCAAATCTAATCTTATCCACCAACTGCTGTGCCTGTTGTCTGTGAGCTTCCATTTGTTTTTATTCCATATTGCCCCTATGCCTCCTGAGGCTCCTGTTTTTATTTTGAACTATTTTAAATTGTTTCTAAAACATTCTAAATCATTTCAAAAACATTTTAAATTGTTTTTAAAGCATTTTAAATTGTTTTTAGAGTGTTTAAAATTGTTTTTAAAACATTTTAAAGTACTTTAAAGCTTTTTAAATTGTTTATAAAACATTTTAAAACAGGTTTAAAGCATTTTCAATTGTTGTTAAAGCACTTAAACTTATTTTTAAAACATTTTAAAATAATTTAAAATTGTTCTTAAATCAACTTAAATTATTTTTAAAGTATTTTAAATTATTTTTAAAGCATTGTAAACTATTTTTAAATAATTTTAAAAACATTTCAGAGTACTTTAAAGTTGTGTAAGTTGATGTTAAAGTGTTTTAATAGAATTTAAAATTGTTTTTAAAACATTTTAAAGTGTTTTAAATTGTTTTTAAAGTATTTTGAACTAATATAAATTATTTTTAAAACGTTCCAAATTGTTTCAAAAACATTTTAAATTGTTTTTAAAGCATTTTAAGTTGTTTTTAAAGTGTTTAAAATTGTTTTTAAAACCTTTTAAAGTACTTTAAAGCTTTTTAAATTGTTTTTAAAACATTTTAAAACGGTTTTAAAGCATTTTCAATTGTTGTTAAACCACTCAAACTTATTTTTAAAACATTTTAAAATGTTTTTGAAACATTTTAAAATAATTTAAAATTGCTTTTAAATCAATTTAAATTATTTTTAAAGTATTTTAAATTATTTTTAAAGTATTGTAAACTATTTTTAAATCATTTTTAAATCATTTAAAATTGTTCTTAAAGCAATTTAAATTACTTTCAAGTATTTTAAATAGTTTTTAAAGCATTGTAAATGGTTTTTAAAGCATTTTAAATTGTTTTGAAAGCATTTTAAAGTACTTTAAAGCTTTTTAAATTGTGGTTAATGCATTTTAAAAGAATTTAAAATTGTTTTTAAAACCTTTTAGAGTGTTTTAAATTGTTTTTAAATTATTTTGAACTATTTTAAAGTGTTTTTAAAATATTCTAAACTTTTCCAAAAACATTTTAAATTGTTTTTAAAGCATTTTATTTTTTTTTTAAATTGTTTTTAAAGCGTTTAAAATTGTTTTTAAAACATTTTAAAGTACTTTAAAGATTTTTAAATTGTTTATAAAACATTTTAAAATGGGTTTAAAGCATTTTCAATTGTTGTTAAAGCGCTTAATCTTATTTTTAAAACATTTTAAAATGTTTTTGAAATATTTTAAAACATTTAAAAATGATTTAAAGAATTGCAAACTATTTTTAAAGAATTTTAAAATAATTTTAAATTGTTTTGAAAGCATTTTAAAGTACTTTAAAGATTTTTAAATTGTTGTTAAAGCACTTAAACTTATTTTTAAAACATTTTAAAATGGTTTTGAAACATTTTAAAATCATTTAAAATTGTTCTTAAATCAATTTAATTTTTTTTTCAAGTATTTTATATTGTTTCTAAAGCATTAAAAACTATTTTGAAAGCATTTTAAAATCATTTAAAATGGTTCTTAAACCAATTTAAATTATTTTTGAAATATTCTAAATAGTTTTTAAAGCATTGTAAATGGTTTTTAAAGCATTTTAGATTGTTTTGAAAGCATTTTAAAAACATTTTAAAGTATTTTAAAGCTTTTTAAATTGTTGTTAAAGAATTTTAAAAGAATTTAAAATTGTTTTTAAAACATTTTAAAGTGTTTTTAAATTGTTTTTAGCTATTTTAAATTGTTTTTAGAACATTCTAAATTGCTTCAAAAACATTTCAAGTTGTTTTTAAAGCATTTTAAATTGTTTTTAAAGCGTTTAAAATTGTTTTTAAAACATTTTAAAGTACTTTAAAGATTTTTAAATTGTTTATAAAACATTTTAAAACGGTTTTAAAGCATTTTCAATTGTTGTTAAAGCACTTACATTTATTTTTAAAACATTTTAAAAAATGATTGAAAATTGTTCTTAAATCAATTTATATTATTTTTGAAGTATTCTAAATTGTTTTTAAAGCATTGTAAACTATTTTTAAAGCATTTCAAAATCATTTTAAATTGTTTTGAAAGAATTTTAAAAACATTTTATAATTGTTTTTAAAACATTTAAAGTGTTTTAAATTATTTTTAAATTATTTTGATCTATTTTAAATTGTTTTTAAAATGTTCTAAATTGTTTCAAAAACATTTTAAATTGTTTTAGAAACATTTTAAATTGTTTTTGAAGCATTTTAAATTGTTTTTAAAGCATTTGAAATTGTTTTTAAGACATTTTAAAGTACTTTAAAGCTTTTTAAATTGTTTTTAGAACATTTTAAAATGGTTTTAAAGCATTTTCAATTGTTGTTAAAGAACTTAAACTTATCTTAAAAACATTTTAAAATGTTTTTGAAACATTTTAAGATCATTTAAAATTGCTATTAAATCAATTTAAATTATTTTTAAATTATTTTAAGTTGTTTTTAAAGCATTGTATACTATTTTTAAGGCATTTCAAAATCATTTAAAATTGTTCTTAAAGCAATTTAAATTATTTTTGAATTATTTTAAATAGTTTTTAAAGCGTCATAAACTGTTTTTAAAGCATTTTAAATTGTTTTGAAATAATTTTAAAAACATTTTAAAGTACTTTAAAGCTTTTTAAATTGTTGTTAAAGCATTTTGAAAGAATTTAAAATTGTTCTTAAAACATTCTATAGTGTTTTCAACTTATTTTGAACTATTTAAAATTGTTTTTAAAATGTTCTAAATTGTTTCCAAAACATTTTAAATTGCTTTTGAAGCATTTTAAATTGTTTTTAAAGCGTTTAAAATTGTTTTAAAAACATTTTAAAGTACTTTAAAGCTTTTTAAATTGTTTTTAAAACATTTTAAAACGGTTTTAAAGCATTTTCAATTCTTGTTCTTAAAGCAATTTAAATTATTTTTGATGTATTTTAAACAGTTTTTAGAGCATTGTAAAAGGCTTTTAAATCATTTTAAACTGTTTTGAAAGAATTTTAAAAACATTTTAAAGTACTTTAAAGCTTTTTAAATTGTTGTTAAAGCGTTTTAAAAGAATTTAAAATTGTTTTTAAAACATTCTAAAGTGTTTTAAATTGTTTATAAATTATTTTTAACTATTTTAAGTTGTTTTTAAAACGTTCTAAATTGTTTCAAAAACATTTTAAATTGTTTTTAAAGCATTTTAAGTTGTTTTTAAAGTGTTTAATTTATTTATTTTTTAACATTTTTAAGTACTTTAAAGATTTTTAAATTGTTTTTAAAACATTTTAAAACGGTTTTAAAGCATTTTCAATTGTTGTTAAACCACTTAAACTTATTCTTAAAACATTTTAAAATGTTTTTAAAACATTTTAAAATAATTTAAAATTGTTCTTAAATCAATTTAAATTATTTTTTACATTGTTTTTAAATCATTGTAAACTATTTTTAAAGCATTTTAAAATCATTTAAGATTGTTCTTAAAGCAACTCAAATTATTTCTGAGGTATTTTAAATAGTTTTTAAAGCATTGTAAACGGTTTTTAAAGCATTTTAAATTGTTTTGAAAGCATTTTAAAGCACTTTAAGGCTTCTTAATTGTTGTTAAAGAATTTCAAAAGAATTTAAAATTGTTGTTAAAGAATTTAAAAAGAATTTAAAATTGTTTTTAAAACATTTTAAAGTGTTTTTAAATTATTTTGAACTATTTTAAATTGTTTTTAAAATGTTCTAAATCATTTCAAAAACATTTTAATTTTTTTTTAAAGCATTTTAAATTGTTTTTACAGTCTTTGAAATTGTTTTTAAAACATTTTAAAGTACTTTAAAGTTTTTTAAATTCTTTATAAAACATTTTAAAACGGATTTAAAACATTTTCAATTGTTGTTAAAGCACTTAAACTTATTTTTAAAACATTTTAAAATGTTCTTGAAACATTTTAAAATAATTTAAAATTGTTCTTAAATCAATTTAAATTGTTTTTAAAGCATTGTAAACTATTTTTAAAGCATTTTTAATTGTTTTGAAAGAATTTTAAAAACATTTTAGAGTACTTTAAAGCTTTTTAAATTGTTGTTAAAACGTTTTAATAGAATTTAAAATTGTTTTTAAAACATTTTAAAGTGTTTTTAAATTATTTTGAACTAATTTAAATTGTTTTTAAAACGTTCCAAATTGTTTCAAAAACATTATAAATTGTTTTTAAAACATTTTAAGTTGTTTTTAAATTATTTAAAATTGTTTTTAAAACATTTTAAATTACTTTAAAGCTTTTTAAATTGTTTTTAAAACATTTTAAAACGGTTTTAAAGCATTCTCAATTGTTGTTAAACCACTCAAACGTATTTTTAAAACATTTTAAAATGTTTTTGAAACATTTTAAAATCATTTAAAATTGTTTTTAAATCAATTTAAATTATTTTTAAAGTATTTTAAATTGTTTTTAAAGCATTGTAAACTGTTTTTAAATCATTTAAAATTGTTCTTAAAGCAATTTAAATTTCTTTTGAAGTATTTTAAATAGCTTTTAAAGCATTGTAAACGGTTTTTAAAGCATTTTAAATTATTTTGAAAGCATTTTAAAGTACTTTAAAGCTTTTTAAATTGTTGTTAATGCATTTTAAAAGAATTTAAAATTGTTTTTAAAACATTTTAGAGTGTTTTAAATTGTTTTTAAATTATTTTGAACTATTTTAAAGTGTTTTTAAAACATTCTAAATTGTTTCAAAAAAAAAAAATTGTTTTTAAAGTGTTTAAAATTGCTTTGAAAATTTTTTAAAGTACTTTAAAGCTTTTTAAATTGTTTATAAAATATTTTAAAACGGGTTTAAAGCATTTTCAATTGTTGTTAAAGCACTTAATCTTATTTTTAAAATATTTTAAAATGTTTTTGAAACATTTTAAGATCATTTAAAATTGTTCTTAAATCAATTTAAATTATTTTTCAAGTATTTTATATTGTTTCTAAAGAATTGTAAACTATTTTTAAAGCATTTTAAAATCATTTAAAATTGTTCTTAACGCAATTTAAATTATTTTTGAAGTATTTTAAATAGTTTTTAAAGCATTTTAAATTGTTTTGAAAGCATTTTAAAAACATTTTAAACTACTTTAAAGCTTTTTAAATTGTTGTTAAAGAATTTTAAAAGAATTTAAAATTGTTTTTAAAACATTTTAAAGTCTTTTTAAATTATTTTGAACTATTTTAAATTGTTTTTAAAACATTTTGAGTTGCTTCAAAAGCTTTTCAAATTGTTTTTAAAGCATTTTAAATTGTTTTTAAAGCGTTCAAAATTGTTTTTAAAACATTTTAAAGTACTTTAAAGCTTTTTAAATTGTTTATAAAACAATTTTAAACGATTTTAAAGCATTTTCAATCATTGTTAAAGCACTTACACTTATTTTTAGAACATTTTAAAATGTTTTTGAAACATTTTGAAATCATTGAAAATTGTTATTAGATCAATTTGAATTATTTTTGAAGTATTCTAAATTGTTTTTAAAGCATTGTAAAATATTTTTACAGCATTTTAAAATCATTTTAAATTGTTTCAGAAACATTTTAAATTGTTTTTAAAGCATTTTAAATTGTTTTTAAAGTGTTTCAAATTGTTTTTAAAACATTTTAAAATGGTTTTAAAGCATTTTCAATGGTTGTTAAAGCACTTAAACTTATTTTAAAAACATTTTAAAATGTTTTTGAAACATTTTAAGATCATTTAAAATTGTTATTAAATCAATTTAAATTATTTTTAAAGTATTTTAAATTGTTTTTAAAGCATTGTAAACTATTTTTAAAGCATTTAAAAATAATTTAAAATTTTTCTTAAAGCAATTTAAATTATTTTAAATAGTTTTTAAAGCGTCGTAAACTATTTTTAAAGCATTTTAAATTGTTTTGAAATAATTTTAAAAACATTTTAAAGTACTTTAAAGCTTTTTAAATTGTTGTTAAATCATTTTGAAAGAATTTAAAATTGTTTTTAAAACATTCTAAAGTGTTTTTAAATTATTTTGAACTATTTAAAATTGTTTTAAAATGTTCTAAATTGTTTCCAAAACATTTTAAATTGCTTTTGAAGCATTTTAAATTATTTTTAAAGCGTTTAAAATTGTTTTAAAAACATTTTGAAGTACTTTGAAGCTTTTTAAATTGTTTATAAAACATTATAAAACGGTTTTAAAGCATTTTAAATTCTTGTTAAAACACTTAAACGTATTTTTGAAACATTTTAAAATCATTTAAAATTGTTCTTAAATCAATTTAAATTATTTTTAAAATATTTTATATTGTTTCTAAAGCATTGTAAACTATTTTTAAAGAATTTTAAAATCATTTAAAATTGTTCTTAAAGCAATTTAAATTATTTTTGATGTATTTAAAACAATTTTTAAAGCATTGTAAATAGTTTTTAAAGCATTTTAAACTGTTTTGAAAGCATTTCAAAAACGTTTTAAAGTACTTTAAATCTTTTTAAATTCTTGTTAAAGTGTTTTAAAAGAATTTAAAATTGTTTTTAAAACATTCTAAAGTGTTTTAAATTGTTTATAAATTATTTTGAACTATTTTAAATTGTTTTTAAAATGTTCTAAATTGTTTCAAAAACATTTTAAATTGTTTTAAAAGCATTTTAAGTTGTTTTTAAAGTGTTTAATTTATTTTTTTTAAACATTTTAAAGTACTTTAAAGCTTTTTAAATTGTTTTTCAAACATTTTAAAACAGTTTTAAAGCATTTTCAATTGTTGTTAAACCACTTAAGCTTATTCTTTAAACATTTTAAAATGTTTTTGAAACATTTTAAAATCATTTAAAATTGTTCTTCAATCAATTTAAATTATTTTTCAAGTATTTTATATTGTTTCTAAAGCATTGTAAACTATTTTTAAAGCATTTTAAAATCATTTAAAATTGTTCTTAAAGCAATTCAAATTATTTTTGAAGTATTTTAAATAGTTTTTAAAGCATTGTAAATGGTTTTTAAAGCATTTTAAGTTGTTTTTAAAGCATTTTGAAAGCATTTTAAAGCACTTGAAAGCTTTTTAATTGTTTTTAAAGCATTTTAAAAAAATTAAAATTGTTTTTAAAACATTTTAAAGTGTTTTTAAATTATTTTGAACTATTTTAAATTGTTTTTAAAACATTCTAAATTGTTTCAAAAACATTTTAAATTGTTTTTAAAGCATTGTAAATTGTTTTTAGACCGTTTAAAATTGTTTTTAAAACATTTTAAAGTACTTTAAATATTTTTAAATTGTTTATAAAACATTTTAAAACGGGTTTAAAGCATTTTCAATTTTGTTAGACAAGAACACAGGCAGCCAGAAAGGATGGTTATCCACCTCGGCTCCTAAGAGAAGAAGAGAAGAGAGCAGAACTGAGCACGAAGAAGCAGGAGGAACAGAGGAGCGAGGAACAGAGGAGCAAGAACAGAACAAAGGATTCTACCCAACATGTGTAGAATCGACTATTCAACATTTTTTCCCCATCTTTTTACCAACTTTGACTCAATCAATAGGACTTTGTTGAGCTGGCATGATATGCAAACTGAGATGTGCTGGCGGAGAGGCCTCCTTGTCTGAATCCGAGGTGGAGGAATCATGATTCCATTTCTGTGAGGGTAGAACAGATGGAGCCACAAGACCAGTCGCTGGTGAATCCTGTGCTGGCTCTACTGCCAATCCTTCCTTATTCTCTTCCTCTTCATCTGAGCTGAGATCAAAATCGTCCATGGGGTTAGGATCATGTGGCTTCCAGCTTTTGGATTTTTGTTTAGGAATGGCTTTCTTCTTTTGGGTCGGCATCGTGGGACAAGATCTTTGGAGGTGTCCTGTATGATGGCAATTTCGGTAGCGAAAGGCTGTGTTCTCATAATCCAAGGTTTGAGTCCAATGGAAATCTCCAATTTTGAGATTAATTTGGTCCGGGAGACCTTTGCTCATGTCTATTTCTGCACAAATTCTGGCAAAGGTATATAAGCCTTTTTCCCCTCTAGTGATGTCTGTGTCTAGAAAGCAGCCTAGGGAATCGCCAATCCCTTGGAATACAACAAAGTGCCATAGATGCGCTGGGAGGTTTGGAAGTCTGACCCAGATGGGGAGTTTGGTGATAACTACTGTAGAAGGATCGAAATCTGGAAACCCAGGGGTGAGGAATAGACCGGCTGCACCCCAGAACCATGGGCCATCAATTAAGGTTTTTTGATAGTCCTCACTGAAAGCAAACACTACGATGAAGAAGCCCTTTCAGCATAACAGAACCTTGCAATTGTTGGTCCAGTTAGAGTGAAGCCATTGGTAGAGGTGTTCTGTGCGTGGCCATAACCCATTGAACCTGCAGATAATGGCATGTTCAGCAAACTTTTGTGTTTGCTCATCCAGTGATGGATGCTTTATTTCAATGGAGGGGGTTTCTTCCAGTTTGTCCACCAGAAAGGGCTTGGGAGCCTGAGCTAGTGGAGCTGTTCTCTTAGGCAACTGAGCATGGACAACGTCCTTGTATGAAAATGCCCCAGCTGAGGAGGATTGTCCCCCAGCTCCCCCTCTCAAACGAAAGGTAAAAACAATGGAAGCATTTCTCTTAATGCTGTAAAAAGATAGGGGGTTAAGATCCTCGAGCTGTTTACCTTCATGGAGAAGTCGATGAGCTGCAGAGGGAATCATCAACTTGAGTTCTAGAGCAAGCTTGAGGTCTTGCACTTGATCCGACGCTCTCACCCATTGTAGCAGAGTTTTGCCCGAGTTTAGCCTGATCAGTATCTGGAACGAGGCAGAGAGATCAAAGGGCTGCTTGCTTCTGTAGATCTGAGACGTGAGGAGGCTGGAACTTTGAAGGGCCTTCTTTTCCTGAACTTGCTGCGGGGTTTGTGAGGAGATGAGGAGAAAATCCTAAGGTCGTTGATTTTGTCATTGCGATCCGCCCCAAAGAGTTTCTAGATGCCCCATCCATGACGATTCAGGAAGCTTGAAGAGTTCTGAGGGTCAAAAATAGAGTAATGGTGATTCTGGGGGGATAGAGAAGGTATAAATATGATTGAGCAACCTTTCAGGGCAAAGAATTTCTTCCCAAGATCTGTCGCCTGGGGAAAAACGAGAGCATATTCTGTGTGATCGTTCTTGCCAATGCATCTACAATCTGATGGGGGTTGTTGTATCTAGTTGCAGCAATAGAGGGCCAAGAATAGGCTGCCCCAAAGACCAGATGGAAATAAAATAGATGTGGGGGAACTCTCAGGAGATATTTGAAATCATGCGGAACAAAGATGAGAGAGTAGGCCTGCATTCCCTGAGTTAAACGCGCGTCTCCATCAGCGGCAGGGCGGAGCAGGGGCCAGACGGCAGACGAAAGAGGGGAGGCAACAGTAACTCGGCTAGGGTTCATCTTCGGCCGTCCTCATTCAAAAATTCCCAGTCAAAACTCTATATGACTAAAGCTTTTTAATTGTTGTCAAAGCATTTTAAAAGAATTTAAAATTGTTTTTAAAACATTTTAAAGCGTTTCTAAATAATTTTGAACTATTTTAAATTGTTTTTAAAATGTTCTAAATTGTTTCAAAAACATTTTAAATTGTTTTTAAAGCATTTTAAGTTGTTTTTAAAGTGTTTAATTTATTTTTTTTAAAAACATTTTAAAGTACTTTAAATCTTTTTAGATTGTTAAAACATTTTAAAATGGGTTTAAAGCATTTTCAATTGTTGTTAAAGCACTTAAACTTATTTTTTAAAACATTTTAAAATGTTTTTGAAACATTTTAAAATAATTCAAAATTGTTCTTAAATCAATTTAAATTATTTTTAAAGTATTTTAATTTTTTTTTAAAGCATTGTAAACTATTTTTGAAGCATTTTAAATTGTTTTGAAAGAATTTTAAAAACATTTTAGAGTACTTTAAAGCTTTTTACATTGTTGTTAAAGCGTTATAAGAGAATTTAAAATTGTTTTTAAAACATTTTAAAGTGCTTTAAATTGTTTTTAAATTATTTTGAACTAATTGAAAGTGTTTTTAAAACGTTCCAAGTTGTTTCAAAAACATTTTAAATTGTTTTTAAACCATTTTAAGTTGTTTTTAGAGTGCTTAAAATTGTTTTTAAAACATTTTAAAGTACTTTAAAGCTTTTTAAATTGTTTTTAAAACATTTTAAAACGGTTTTAAAACATTTCCAATTGTTGTTAAACCACTAAAACTTATTTTTAAAACATTTTAAAATGTTTTTGAAACATTTTAAAATCATTTAAAATTGTTTTTAAATCAATTTAAATTATTTTTAAAGTATCTTAAATTGTTTTTAAAGCATTGTAAACTATTTTTAAATCATTTAAAATTATTCTTGAAGCAATTTAAATTACTTTTGAAGTATTTTAAATAGTTTTTAAAGCATTTTAAACGGTTTTTAAAGCATTTTAAATTGTTTTGAAAGCATTCTAAACTACTTTAAAGATTTTTAAATTGTTGTTAATGCATTTTAAAAGAATTTAAAATTGTTTTTAAAACATTTTAGAGTGTTTTAAATCATTTTTAAATTATTTTGAACTATTATTAAGTGTTTTTAAAACATTCTAAATTGTTTCAAAAACCTTTTAAATTGTTTTTAAAACATTTTAAATTGTTTTTAAAGCGTTTAAAATTGTTTTTAAAACATTTTAAAGTACTTTAAAACCTTTTAAATTGTTTATAAAACATTTTAAAACGGGTTTAAATCATTTTCAATTGTTGTTAAAGCACTTAATCTTATTTTTAAAGCATTTTAAAATGTTTTTGAAATATTTTAGAACATTTTAAAATCAATTAAAATTGTTCTTAAATCAATTTAAATTATTTTTAAAGTATTTTAAATTGTTTTTAAAGCATTGAAAACTATTTTTAAAGAATTTTAATATCATTTTAAATTGTTTTGAAAGCATTTTAAAAACATTTTAAAGTGTTTGAAATTGTTTTTAAATTATTTTGAACTATTTTAAAGTGTTTTTAAAACTTTCTAAATTGTTTAAAAAACATTTTAAATTGTTTTTAAAGCATTTTAAATTGTTTTTAAAGCGTTTAAATCGTTTTGAAAGCATTTTAAATTGTTTTGAATGTTAGGATATTCCGACACATAGGAAATAGTTAACTACAACTTGGTCTAGTGTAGAGTTAGGTAAAGTGTGTTTCTTTACCGTTGTACATTTTGTAACTTACAATCCGACGGTCATGATATGTAGTGATCCGACGGTTCATTCTCTCCTCGGTATTACCGACACTTGATCCGTGGCTTGACACCTGATTGGTCCATGAATTCTATTTAAAGCGCATGGAGGGTCATTTGTAGGGTAATCCGTGTATGAGAGAAACATATGTAACTTTTCATTCTTTTATTAATAAATTGCCTGAAGTGGCCACGTTGGTTCAGGCCGTGGACTGTTTCCCTCTTTGAGGGTTTTAACCACATCAAAATATTAGTGTATTGATCTGCGATCTGGTTGTGAGCAGTGTCCTTTTGGTGTTCTGTCTGAGGAACTTACCCTGTAAATTCCTACATGGTATCAGAGCTATTTGAGGGCCGCGTCCATTGGTGATCCAAATCTGAAGCTGGTAGAACTGCATCTGACTGCTGTTTCCTAGATCTACTGTTTCTGACTGCTTTCGGGCCGAGAGGACTGCTCTGTTGTGTTGGGAGCATCTGTTCTAGTGAGGAACCCCTTTCGTTTCACGCGAAAAGGTTTCCGGTAGCCCTAGCTGCGTCATTTTTAAGATCTGGAGGTATACAGTGTTTATTTGCAGTTTACTGTTATTTTCTCTCTGTTTATTTCGGTTTCGGTTTATTTAGCTTTTTTATTACCGGATCTATACCTTTCATTTCTGCGTATGCTCTTTGCCCTGCGACTCTGTGCGATCTGGGCAAATCAGAAACAGAAAGGAAGGATTTTTCTCATGCGTATGCTCTTTTCTCTGCACCTTAGGGTGATCTCGGAAAATCAGAAACATTGAGGAAAATATTTAGTTTCTGGCCAAAGCTAACTTTGAGCCGCAAGGTTCATTTTTTAAAATATTTAGTTTTTCGGCTAAAGCTAACTTCGAGCCATAAGGTTTGTTTTCTTCGCATGTCCGTGTTGGGTTTTCGGTTTTCTGTTTTGTAGGGAAAAAGAGCTTTCTCAAAGCAAGCACACAACCCAAAGCACCCCCCCCTCGCTCTCTCTCTCTCTCTCTCTCTCTCTCTCAAATTTTTTGTATAGATCAATTGGTTCAAAGCTATTTTAAGAGAGTAGAGGTCTTGGGTTCAAGTCTCCATTTTGTGGGGGCAGATTTTTTTATTTCCGCACATTCCTGCACTTCGTCGGCAACTTCAACAACTTTTTTTCAAAAAGCCATAACTTCTTCATCCAGAAGCCGTTTTCAGAGCCGTTTTTTTTAAACCAGCCTAATTTTTCGAGATCTATCCATTGGAACACTTATTTTCAGCATCTTTAGCTTCAGTTTCCATTAAAATGGAAAGTCAATACCAAGTTACCCTTGACAGCACCAACTACTTCCAATGGTTGGCTTACATTGAGGATTTACTTAGAAGTAAAGGTCTCTACAGAATAGCCTCAGGCCAAGAAAAGAAACCGAAGGATGAAGATAAGGCTGCTAAATGGGAAAATAGGCAAGATCAAGCACGTGGATTGATAGGGATGTCTATTTCTCCAGATCTTAGATTCCATATTGCAGAAATTGATACTCCTGATGAAGCAATGAAACAAATCAATAAAGTTTTTGGGATTAAAAATGAAATTAGAGCCCATCAACTTGAAAATGAGTTGCTTACATTGGACCCTAATAATTTTTCTTGCATTGAAGATTTCTTGTCCAAGTTCAAGACCCTTAGATATCTTTTGGAAGGTGTTAAAGTTAAGAAAAAAGATAGTAACCTTATCTATTCCATTCTTACAGAGTTGGGACCAGCCTACTCTATGTTTGTTTCCACCTTACATTCTACAAGAGAAGCCTTCATTTCTCAAGTAACAGACTACAAGCCCCCTTCCTTTGACTCTTTTTGTGATTCTTTAATAAGAGAACAAAAAAACTCTTACACCTTGGTCTTCTTAATCTTGGAAACTCTTCCAAGAAAGCGTTAGCCGCCCAGCAGCAACCAAATTCAAAGAATCTTAGAAGTCATATCCTAAAAAGAATGGTCCTAAATCAAACAAGGGTCCTAAGCAATTTCAGCCCCAAAATGAAAAATCATTTCAACAAAATGATAAGACAAATAAAAACAAAGGGAAGAAGACTGATAGACATTGCAATTTTTGTAATCGAGATGGCCACTTAGAATCAAAATGCTTTAAGAAGATGGAAGCCTTGGAAGCAGCAATGAAGAAGCATAACATCCATTTGGGGCAATCTTCAACTTCAACTTCATCTTCAGGAATGGCACTTTCTGCATGTGGTTGTCAAGCATCTCGGTCTGGCTATGCATTAAATGTATCTTCTTCTTCTCATTCTCATGAGTGGCTCATTGATTCTGGAGCTTCTTATCACATGGCCAAAAACAAAGCCATGTTTTCTTCTTTAAATGATTGTAACACCAAAAATATATATGTTGGTGATGATAGATCTCTTAATGTTGTAGGGACTGGAACTGTTCATCTAGACAATGGTCAGTTTAATGATGTATTATGTGTTCCAACCTTATCCTGCAACCTTCTATCTGTATATCAGATAACTCATTCAGGTGAAGGTAAAATCGTTGAATTTTCACCTCATGATGTTGTAATCAAGGACTTAAGAGATCCTAAACAGATTTTGGCTACTGGCATTGCTGATGATTCTACAAGGTTGTATAAGTTTCACAACTTTGGGTCATCAAATCTTCCCTCAGTATTTGTTGCTCATAACGATGAAGTGAGCAAACTTTGGCATGAGCGATTTGGTCACTTAAACTATCGCTCCCTTCAGCATCTATGTAAAGAAAATATGGTGACAGGTCTTCCTATGGTATCTTGCAGAGATGGTGTTTGTTCCGGATGTGTACTCGGAAAACATCATCGGGACAGTTTTGAAAAACGTGCCTCTTGGCACGCCTCAGCCCCTTTACAGCTTGTGCATAGTGATTTATGTGGTCCACTTCCAGTTGTGTCATTCTCTGGCTGCAAGTATTTCTTAACTTTCATTGATGATTTCTCCAGACGCACTTGGGTATACTTCTTAAAACTCAAGAGTGAAGTATTTAACACTTTTTTGGCCTTCAAGGCCTTTGTTGAAAAACAATCTGGACATCAAATTCTTAAGTTAAGATCTGATAATGGCGGAGAATATGTTAAAAACACATTCATCAACTATTGCACTGAGAATGGAATTCAAATGCAACATACTGTTCCATATACTCCACAACAAAATGGTGTAGCTGAAAGGAAGAATCGCACCTTAAAGGAAATGGCTAATTGTATGCTACAATCTAAAGGACTTGGTCTTAGTTTTTGGGCAGAAGCAATTAACTGTGCAAATTACATAATAAATCGCACTCCTACTAAGGCTTTAAAGAATATCACTCCAGAAGAAGCATGGAGCTCAATCAAACCAGATGTAAGTCACTTTCGTGTTTTTGGAAGTGAAGCGTGGGCCCATATTCCAGATGAAAAGCATAAAGCTTTAGAACCTAAGAGTGAAAAATGTACTTTTGTTGGATATTCTGAAGATGTCAAAGGCTATAGACTTATTCCATTTAAGTCCAAAAATGTTATCATTAGAAGAGATGTAAAATTTGATGAAAATATATCGGCCTGCGAGCCTAGTCCGGCGGATGTGCCACCTCTCCCTATCTCTTCTACCTTTGAAAACATTTCTTCTTCAGATGATGAAAGTGAGGATGACAATCCTCCCCCACCATCTCAGGATCCTCCTTCAGCTCCTGAGCTTCCAAAATGGGTTCGTGCTACTCGAGATGCAGCAGGTGATCTTGCCGGTGATCCTACAGATCAGCGACACACACGTTCTCAGTTCGAGAGAGCCTCTTCTTTACTGGCTCAAGCTCCAGTAAATTATGATCCTGACACCTTTGCAGAAGCTTCAGGCCATCCAGATTGGGAAGCAGCTATGAATGAAGAATATCATTCATTATTGGCAAATGATACATGGGATCTTGTTCCTCTACCAAAGGGACGAAAATTGTTAGATGCAAATGGGTTTACAGAACCAAGTATGGACCAGATGGGAAAGTTGATAAACATAAAGCTCGTCTTGTTGCTAAAGGTTTTTCACAGGTTGAAGGCATTGACTACACTGAAACCTTCTCCCCTGTTGCCAAAATGAACTCTATCCGCCTTGTTCTTTCCCTTGCTGCCTCTTTCAAATGGGAAGTCCATCAGATGGATGTTAAATCTGCCTTCTTGCATGGGGACTTGCATGAAGAAATCTATATGGAACAACCCATTGGCTTCATACAAACAGACTCCAGCCTTGTATGTCGACTTAAGAAATCCCTTTATGGTCTCAAGCAAGCTCCTCGGGCTTGGTATGCCAAAATGGATAGCTTTCTTTTAGAATCTGGCTTTTCTAGGTGTCATTCTGACAATACTGTCTACACCAAGAAAGTGGGCAACTCTCTTATCATCCTTGTTCTTTATGTTGATGATCTTATCCTTACTGGTAGTGATCCCAACCTTATAAACCATGTGAAGTCTAGCCTTAAAAGGAAATTTGAAATGACAGACTTAGGACACTTACACTATTTTCTCGGTCTTCAAGTCTTGCAATCCAAGGAGGGTATTTCCCTTTCCCAGTCCAAGTATGCTTGTGATATTCTACGCCATTTTCACATGGAAGACTGTAAGCCAGCCCCTTCTCCCTTTCAGTCTGGAGTCAAACTTTCAGTCACTTGTACTTCTCCTGAAGTTGATGCTACCTTATACCGTCAACTTGTAGGAAAACTTTTGTATCTAACCCATACTCGTCCTGACCTTTCCTTTGTTGTTGGCCTTGTTGCTCGGTTCATGCAAAACCCCCGTGAAAGTCATTGGAAAGCAGCTAAAAGAATACTTCGTTATGTTCGAGGTACAGTTCAGTTTGGGATTCATTACAGTGCCAAAGCATCTCCTCTATTGGTTGGTTTCACTGATTCCGATTGGGCTGGTGACCCTGATGATCGGAAGTCTACTGCCGGTTATGTGTTCACTCTTGGTTCAGGACCTATTACATGGGCTTGTAAGAAACAAGCTGCCATTTCTCTTTCATCAGCAGAAGCAGAGTATCGTGGTGCCGTAGAAGCTAGTAAGGAAGCCTTGTGGCTTCGTCAGATCCTGTCAGAGTTTGGCTTTCAGCAGCAGCATCCGACTACACTTTGGTGTGATAATCAAAGTGCCATTCAGCTATGCAAAGATCCAGTCCAACATCAGCGCAGCAAACACATTGAACTACACATGCACTTCATCAGAAAGCTCATTCACGACCATGTTCTTGAAGTGCAATATTGTTCAACAGATGATCAAGTTGCAGACATCTTCACAAAGGCTCTCACAGAGGCGAAGTTCACTAAACTTCGATTTATGGTTGGAGTTCAGGAAGTTGTCACTAAGGGGGGATAGGCTCTAGTGCCTCCTTCCTTCTCCTATTGTGTCATATTTGTAAATCCTTCAATCCTATCCCAAGTTGTTCTTAAGGGGGGATGTTAGGATATTCCGACACATAGGAAATAGTTAAGTACAACTTGGTCTAGTGTAGAGTTAGGTAAAGTGTGTTTCTTTACCGTTGTACATTTTGTAACTTACAATCCGACGGTCACGATATGTAGTGATCCGACGGTTCATTCTCTCCTCGGTATTACCGACACTTGATCCGTGGCTTGACACCTGATTGGTCCATGAATTCTATTTAAAGCGCATGGAGGGTCATTTGTAGGGTAATCCGTGTATGAGAGAAACATATGTAAATTTTCATTCTTTTATTAATAAATTGCCTGAAGTGGCCGCGTTGGCTGAGGCCGTGGACTGTTTCCCTCTTTAAGGGTTTTAAGCACGTCAAAATATTGGTGTATTGATCTGCGATCTGGTTGTGAGCGGTGTCCTTTTGATGTTCTGTCTGAGGAACTTACCCTGTAAATTCCTACATTGAAAGTTTTTTAATAACATATTAAAGTACTTCAAAGCTCTTTAAATTGTTTTTAAAACATTTTAAAATGGTTTTAAAGAATTTTCAATTGTTGTTAAAGCACTTAAACTTATTTTTAAAACATTCTAAAATGTTTTTGAAATATTTTAAAATCATTTAAAATTGTTCTAAAATCAATTTAAATTATTTTTAAAGTATTTTATATTGTTTCTAAAGCATTGTAAACTATTTTTAAAGCATTTTAAAATCATTTAAAATTGTTCTTAAAGCAATTTAAATTATTTTTGAAGTATTTTAAATAGTTTTTAAAGCATTGTAAATTGTTTTTAAAGCATTTTAAATTGTTTTGAAAGCATTCTAAAAACAATTTAAAGTACTTTAAAGCTTTTTAAATTGTTGTGAAAGCATTTTAAAAGAATTTAAAATTGTTTTTAAAACATTTTAAAGTGTTTTAAAGTTATTTTGAACTATTTTAAATTGTTTTTAAAACGTTCTAAATTGCTTCAAAAACATTTCAAATTGTTTTTGAAGCATTTTAAATTGTATTTAAAGCATTTAAAATTGTTTTTAAAGCATTTTAAAGTACTTTAAAGCTTTTTAAATTGTTTATAAAACATTTTAAAACGGTTTTAAAGCATTTTCAATTGTTGTTAAAGCAATTGCACTTATTTTTAAAACATTTTAAAATGTTTTTGAAACATTTTAAACATTTTAAAATGATTTAAAATTGTTCTTAAATCAATTTAAATTATTTTTCAAGTATTTTAAATTGTTTTTAAAGCATTGTAAAGTATTTTTAAAGCATTTTAAAATCATTTTAAATTGTTTTGAAAGCATTTTAAAAACATTCTAGAGTACTTTAAAGCTTCATAAATTGTTGTTAAAACATTTTAAAACAATTTATAATTGTTTTTAAAACCTTTTACAGTGTTTTAAATTGTTTTTAAATCATTTTAAAATGGTTTTAAAGCATTTTCAATTGTTGTTAAAGCACTTAAACGTATTTTTGAAACATTTTAAAATCATTTAAAATTGTTCTTAAATCAATTTAAATTATTTTTAAAGTATTTTACATTGTTTCTAAAGCATTGTAAACTATTTTTAAAGCATTTTAAAATCATTTAAAATTGTTATTAAAGCAATTTAAATTATTTTTCAGGTATTTTAAACCGTTTTTAAAGCATTGTAAACGATTTTTAAAGCATTTTAAACTATTTTGAAAGTATTTTAAAAACATTTTAAAGTACTTTAAATCTTTTTAAATTGTTGCTATAGCGTTTTAAAAGAATTTAAAATTGTTTTTAAAACATTCTAAAGTGTTTTAAATTGTTTATAAATTATTTTTAACTATTTTAAATTGTTTTAAAAACGTTCTAAGTTGTTTCAAAAACATTTTAAATTGTTTTTAAAGCATTTTAAGTTGTTTTTAAAGTGTTTAATTTTTTTATTTTTTATTTTTACATTTTAAAGTACTTTAAAGCTTTTTAAATTGTTTTTAAAAAATTTTAAAACCGTTACAAAGGATTTTCAATTGTTGTTAAACCACTTAAACTTATTCTTAAAACATTTTAAAATGTTTTTGAAACATTTTAAAATCATTTAAAATTGTTTTTAAATCAATTTAAATTATTTTTAAATTGTTTTAAATTGTTTTTAAAGCATTGTAAACTATTTTTAAAACATTTCAAAATCATTTAAAATTGTTCTTAAAGCAATTTAAATTATTTTTGAAGTATTTTAAATCGTTTTTAAAACAATGTAAATGGTTTTTAAAATATTTTAAATTGTTCTGAAAGCATTTTAAAAGCATTTTAAAGCACTTTAAAGCTTTTTGATTGTTGTTAAAGCATTTTAAAAGAATTTAAAAGCGTTTTTAAAACATTTTAAAGTGTTTTTAAATTATTTTGAACTATTTTAAATTGTTTTTAAAACGTTCTAAATTGTTTTTAAAGCATTTTAAATTGTTTTTAAAGCATTTAAAATTGTTTTTAAAACATTTTAAAGTGCTTTAAAGCTTTTTAAATTGTTTATAAAATATTTTAAAACGGGTTTAAACCATTTTCAATTGTTGTTAAAGCACTTAAACTTATTTTTAAAACATTTTAAAATGTTTTTGAAATATTTTCATATAATTCAAAATTGTACTTAAATCAATTTAAATTATTTTTAAAGTATTTTAAGTTGTTTTTAAAGCATTGTAAACTATTTTAAATCATTTTAAATTGTTTTGAAAGAATTTTAAAAACATTTTAGAGTACTTTAAAGCTTTTTAAATTGTTGTTAAAGCGTTATAATCGAATTTAAAATTGTTTTTAAAACATTTTAGAGTGCTTTAAATTGTTTTTAAATTATTTTGAACAAATTTAAAGTGTTTTTAAAACGTTCCAAATCGTTTCAAAAACATTTTAAATTATTTTTAAAGCATTTGAAGTTGTGTTTAGAGTGTTTAAAATTGTTTTTAAAACATTTTAAAGTACTTTAAAGCTCTTTAAATTGTTTTTAAAACATTTTAAAATGGTTTTAAAGCATTTTCAATTGTTGTTAAACCACTCAAACATATTTTTAAAACATTTTAAAATGTTTTTGAAACATTTTAAAATCACTTAAAATTGTTTTAAAATCAATTTGAATTATTTTTAAAGTATTTTAAATTGTTTTTAAAGCATTGCAAACTATTTTTAAATCATTTAAAATTGTTCTTAAAGCAATTCAAATTACTTTTGAAGTATTTTAAATAGTTTTTAAAGCATTGTAAACGGATTTTAAAGCATTTTAAATTGTTTTGAAAGCATTTTAAAGCTTTTTAAATTGTTGTTAATACATTTTAAAAGAATTTAAAATTGTTTTTAAAACATTTTAGAGCGTTTTAGATCGTTTTAAAATTATTTTGAACTATTTTAAAGTGTTTTTAAAACATTCTAAATTGTTTCAAAAACATTTTAAATTGTTTTTAAAGCATTTTAAATTGTTTTTAAAGTGTTTAAAATTGTTTTTAAAACATTTTAAAGTACTTTAAATCTGTTTAAATTGGTTATAAAACATTTTAAAACGGGTTTAAAGCATTTTCAATTGTTGTTAAAGCACTCAATCTTATTTTTAAAACATTTTAATTTTTTTTTGAAATATTTTAAAACATTATAAAATCATTTAAAATTGTTCTTAAATCAATTTAAATTATTTTAAAAGTATTTTAAATTGTTTTTAAATCATTCCAAACTATTTTTAAAGAATTTTAAAATCTTTTTAAATTGTTTTGAAAGCGTTTTAAATTGTTTTCAAGGCATTTTAAAAACATTTTAAAGTACTTTAAAGATTTTTAAATTGTTGTTAAAGCAGTTTAAAAGAATTTAGAATTGTTTTTAAAACAATTTAAAGTGTTTTAAATTGCTTTTAAATTTTTTGAACTATTTTAAAGTGTTTTTAAAACTTTCTAAATTGTTTCAAAAACATTTTAAATTGTTTTTAAATCATTTTAAATTTGTTTTTAAAGCGGTTAAATCGTTTTGAAAGCATTTTAAATTGTTTTGAAAGCATATTAAAAACATTTTAAAGTACTTTAAAGCTCTTTAAATTTCTTTTTAAACATTTTAAAATGGTTTTAAAGCATTTTCAATTGTTGTTAAAGCACTTCAACTTATTTTTAAAAGATTTTAAAATATTTTTGAAACATTTTAAAATCATTTAAAATTGTTCTTAAATCAATTTAAATTATTTTTAAAGTATTTTATATTGTTTCTAAAGCATTGTAAACTATTTTTAAAGCATTTTAAAATCATTTAAAATTGTACTTAAAGCAAATTAAATTATTTTTGAAGTATTTTAAATAGTTTTTAAAGCATTGTAAATGGTTTTTAAAGCATTTTAAATTGTTTTGAAAGCATTTTAAAAACATTTTAAAGTACTTTAATGCCTTTTAAATTGTTGTTAAAGCATTTTAAAAGAATTTAAAATTGTTTTTAAAACATTTTAAAGTGTTTTTAAGTTATATTGAACTATTTTAAATTGTTTTTAAAACGTTCTAAATTGCTTCAAAAACATTTCAAATTGTTTTTAAAGCATTTTAAATTGTTTTTAAAGCGTTTAAAATTGTTTTTAAAACATTTTAAAGTACTTTAAAGCTTTTTAGTTTGTTTATAAAACATTTTAAAATGGTTTTAAAGCATTGTTGTTAAAGCACTTACACTTATTTTTAAAACATTTTAAAATATTTTTGAAACATTTTAAAACATTTTAAAATGATTTAAAATTGTTCTTAAATCAATTTAAATTATTTTTAAAGTATTTTAATTGTTTTTAAAGCATTGTAAACTATTTTTAAAGCATTTAAAAATCATTTAAAATTATTCTTAAAGGAATTTATATTATTTTTGAATTATTTTAAATAGTTTTTAAAGCGTCGTAAACTGTTTTTAAAGCATTTTGAATTGTTCTGAAATAATTTTAAAAACATTTTAAAGTACTTTAAATCTTTTTAAATTGTTGTTAAAGCATTTTGAAAGAATTTAAAATTGTTTTTAAAACATTTTAAAGTGTTTTTAAATTATTTTGAACTATTTAAAATTGTTTTTAAAATGTTCTAAATTGTTTCAAAAACATTTCAAATTTCTTTTGAAGCATTTTTTATTGTTTTTAAAGCGTTTTAAATCGTTTTAAAA
Source organism: Pinus tabuliformis (assembly GCA_031772625.1). Lineage (NCBI taxonomy): Eukaryota > Viridiplantae > Streptophyta > Pinopsida > Pinales > Pinaceae > Pinus > Pinus tabuliformis. The sequence goes on along the minus strand of CM062819.1, from coordinate 1,061,226,974 downwards.
ACATTTTAAAGTAATTTAAAGTTTTTTAAATTGTTTTTAAAACATTTTAAAACGGTTTTAATGTATTTTCAATTGTTGTTAAAGCACTTAAACTTATTTTTGAAACATTTTAAAATCATTTAAAATTGTTCTTAAATCAATTTAAATTATTTTTAAAGTATTTTATATTGTTTCTAAAGCATTGTAAACTATTTTAAAGCATTTTAAAATCATTTAAAATTGTTCTTAAAGCAATTTAAATTATTTTTGATGTATTTTAAATATTTTTAAAGCATTGTAAATGGTTTTTAAAGCATTTTAAATTGTTTTGAAAGCATTTTAAAGCACTTTAAAGCTTTTTAATTGTTGTTAAAGCATTTTAAAAGAATTTAAAATTGTTTTTAAAACATTTTAAAGTGTTTTTAAATTATTTTGAACTATTTAAAATTGTTCTTAAAATGTTCTAAATCGTTTCAAAAACATTTTAAATTGCTTTTGAAGCATTTTTATTGTTTCTAAAGCGTTAAAATTGTTTTAAAAACATTTTAAAGTACTTTAAAGCTTTTTAAATTGTTTTTAAAACATTTTAAAACGGTTTTAAAGTATTTTCACTTTAAAGCTTTTTAAATTGTTTTTAAAACATTTTAAAATGGTTTTAAAGTATTTTCAATGGTTGTTAAATCACTTAAACGTATTTTTGAAACATTTTAAAATCATTTAAAATTGTTCTTAAATCAATTTAAACTATTTTTAAAATATTTTATATTGTTTCTAAAGCATTGTAAACTATTTTAAAGCATTTTAAAATCATTTAAAATTGTACTTAAAGCAATTTAAATTATTTTTGATGTATTTTAAACAGTTTTTAAAACATTGTAAACGGTTTTTAAAGCATTTTAAACTGTTTTGAAAGCATTTTAAAAACATTTTAAAGTACTTTAAGGCTTTTTAAATTGTTGTTAAAGCGTTTTAAAAGAATTTAAAATTGTTTTTAAAACATTCTAAAGTGTTTTAAATTGTTTATAAATTGTTTTGAACTATTTTAAATTGTTTTTAAAACGTTCTAAATTGTTTCAAAAACATTTTAAATTGCTTTTAAAGCATTTTAAGTTGTTTTTAAAGTGCTTAATTTTTTTTTTAAACATTCTAAAGTACTTTAAAGCTTTTTAAATTGTTTTTAAAACATTTTGAAACGGTTTTAAAGCATTTTCAATTGTTGTTAAACCACTTAAACTTATTCTTAAAACATTTTAAAATCATTTAAAATTGTTTTTAAATCAATTTAAATTATTTTTAAAGTATTTTAAATATTTTTAAAGCATTGTAAACTATTTTTAAAGCATTTTAAAATCATTTAAAATTGTTCTTAAAGCAATTAAAATTATTTTTGAAGTATTTTAAATAGTTTTTAAAGCATTGTAAATGGTTTTTAAAGCATTTTAAATTGTTTTGAAAGCATTTTAAAACACTTTAAAGCTTTTTAATTTTTGTTAAAGCATTTTAGAAAAAATTAAAATTGTTTTTAACACATTTTAAAGTGTTTTTAAATTATTTTGAACTATTTTAAATTGTTTTTAAAACGTTCTAAATTGTTTCAAAAACATTTTAAATTGTTTTTAAATCATTTTACATTGTTTTAAAGCGTTTAAAATTGTTTTTAAAACATTTTAAAGTACTTTAAAGCTTTTTAAATTGTTTATAAAACATTTTAAAATGGGTTTAAAACATTTTCAATTGTTTTTAGAGCATTGTAAACTATTTTTAGAGCATTTTAAATTGTTTTTAAAGAATTTTAAAAACATTTTAGAGTACTTTAAAGATTTTTAAATTGTTGTTAAAGCGTTTTAGTAGAATTTAAAATTGTTTTTAAAACATTTTAAATTGTTTCAAAAACATTTTAAATTGTTTTTAAAGGATTTTAAATTGTTTTTAAAGCATTTAAAATTGTTTTTAAAACATTTTAAAGTACTTTAAAGCTTTTTAAATTGTTTATAAAACATTTTAAAACGGGTTTAAAGCATTTTCAATTGTTTTTAAAGCACTTAAACTTATTTTTAAAACATTTTAAAATGTTTTTGAAACATTTTAAAACATTTTAAAATAATTTAAAATTGTTCTTAAATCAACTTAAAGTATTTTTAAAGTATTTTAAATTGTTTTTAAAGCATTGTAAACTATTTTTAAAGCATTTTAAATTGTTTGAAATAATTTTAAAAACATTTTTGAGTACTTTAAGGCTTTTTAAATTGTTGTTAAAGTGTTTTAATAGAATTTAAAATTGTTTTTAAAACATTTTAGAGTGTTTTAAATTGTTTTTAAATTATTTTGAACTAATTTAAATTGTTTTTAAAATGTTCCAAATTGTTTCAAAAACATTTTAAATTGTTTTTAAAGCATTTTAAGTTGTTTTTAAAGTGTTTAAAATTGTTTTTAAAACATTTTAAAGTACTTTAAATCTTTTTAAATTGTTTTTAAAACATTTTAAAACGGTTTTAAAGCATTTTAAATTGTTGTTAAACAACTCAAACTTATTTTTAAAACATTTTAAAATGTTTTTGAAACATTTTAAAATCATTTAAAATTGTTTTTAAATCAATTTAAATTATTTTTAAAGTATTTTAAGTTGTTTTTAAAGCATTGTAAACTATTTTTAAATCATTTTTAAAGTACTTTAAAGCTAATTAAATTGTTGTTAATGCATTTTAAAATAATTTAAAATTGTTTTTAAAACATTTTAGAGTGTTTTAAATTGTTTTTAAATTATTTTGAATTATTTAAAGTGTTTCTAAAACATTCTAAATTGTTTCAAAAACATTTTAAATTGTTTTTAAAACAATTTGAATTGTTTTTTAAGTGATTAAATTTTTTTTTTAAACATTTTAAAGTACTTGAAAGCTTTTTAAATTGTTTATAAAACATTTTAAAACGGGTTTAAAGAATTTTCAATTGTTGTTAAAGAACTTAATCTTATTTTTAAAACATTTTAAACTGTTTTTGAAATATTTTAAAACATTTTAAAATCATTTAAAATTGCTCTTAAATCAATTTAAATTATTTTTAAATCATTTTAAATTGTTTTTAAAGTATTGCAAAATATTTTTAAAGAATTTTAAAATCATTTTAAACTGTTTTGAAAGCGTTTTAAATTATTTTGAAAGCATTTTGAAAACATTTTAAAGTACTTGCTCGGATGCGGGTGCTTGAGGTGGTATTTAAGGAGATGGGACAGGGGTGCGGCAGAGCAGGACGACACCTGCCAACCCAGCACCACCTGGATAAGGATGGGACGAGATTCATACAGAGGAGGGTGCGTTCACATGGTCTCAAGCATTGGGATGGCAACATGCATAGCCGAAACCTGTACCAGACCATCACCTCCACATGCTTCAGGTATAGATGGGCTTCGGCTCCATTAATTGCAGAAGTTATGGTGGGGAAATGTCGAGGAGAGCTCGCGGCAATCAATCTCATGTATCGCCATGGTCTCGGTTCGAAGTTTCATATGCATTGTTGGTCGGGCGAAGGTGGGTTCTGCTATGCTGTTAGGTCATGCTCGCCTTCTGAGACGCACCCTCCGCCAGCTCCAAATTTGCTCTTCTCTCCTCTCTCGGAATACCTATGCACTCTCTCTGCTCCATTTCCCATCATGGTGAGACAGCGGTTAATTAGCAGAAGGGGCGATTCGAGAGGTGGCAGCTCTCAACAGCAAGTCCAGAGGCGCAGCACCTCGGGCTCTCCCTCTTCCTCTGCGGAAAATCCTCGCTATCCCAACACTAGAAGCAGACAAGGTAGAGCAGGCCTTCGCTCAGCTCCATTTCCTCTACCCCAGCACCCCTCTCCCCATACCATGCTCTTCCACTTCCACAGCACTCTCAACCAGCCAGTTATCACTGCCTCAGCATGTCAAGCCAGCCATGGAAGTGGGCAAGATGAATGAGGAGAACACGTAGCAGGCTGAAGGAAGAGGAGAAGGCGAGCAATCTCAGCCAGATAACCGTGAAGATTGGGGCTGCCCGTTGGTGGAGGAACCTGCCACTTCATCTAACGTTTGGTTCCACCTCTTTTTTTTTCCACGTAGGTATATCCAGGAGGATGAATTGTTGGTTTTATGTTGTTTTCTTAGCTCTCTTCAGAAAACTGAGGAAAGTGTTCAATGATGTCCTTCTTCTTTTTGTAATTCCTGTACTATCAGACTGGTTTCCCCTCTGTTGGAGCAGTCTTAGAACTAGTTCTTAAGCAAGCTGAGATAGGCTGTTTTCTTTTACATCCAGTTTCTCTCTGTAAATATCTTTTTTCCTCTTAATAGATTAACCTTACTTCGCAAAAAAAACATTTTAAAGTACTTTAAAGATTTTTAAATTTTTGTTAAAGCATTTTAAAAGAATTTAAAATTATTTTTAAAACATTTTAAAGTGTTTTAATTTTTTTTTAAATTATTTTGAACTATTTTAAAGTTTTTTTATACTTTCTAAATTGTTTCAAAAACATTTTAACTTGTTTTTAAAGCATTTTAAATTGTTTTTAAAGCGTTTAAATCATTTTGAAAACATTTTAAATTGTTTTGAAAGCATTTTAAAAATATTTTAAAGTACTTTAAAGCTCTTTAAGTTGTTTTTAAAACATTTTAAAATGGTTTTAAAGCATTTTCAATTGTTTTTTTTTTTCTCGATAAAACTGAGCTATTTATATTACAAAAATGCCAAAATTACAGCAAAAATTTACATCTGGGCTGTGGCCCTGCTTCTCCAGAGAGTTTTTCCCCATGAATGACCATTCAGAGCAAAACTGGCGCAAAAAGAGACCAGTTTTTCTTCCTTCCGACATAACCGACATTTAAAGTGACATGGTGGACATATGGGTCGACACGGTGGATACATACATTAACACGGTGGACGCATAAGCTAACATGGACATGTAGACCGACACGTAAACTGACACTGTGGACATATAGACCGTCACGGTGGACATAAACCCAGTAACAGACATACAAAGTGAGCAGAAAGAGATAGACAGAGAGGTGCGTTCCTGGCCGCGAAAACAGAGCAGCTGCTGAGTTAATCTTCATCAGTTGTGTGAGGCTCGTCCATTGCTGGACCTTTAAGCTTCTTTGAATCCTCCGTGTCCGAGCGCAACATCCTCTGAACCGGCTCACTAGGGCCAGCATCATCCTCCTGAATTGGTCGCCTCAAGTCGACTCTGGGAACTTGCATGTCGACCCTTGGCACCGTCAGGTCTTCCAGACGCCCCCTTAGATTGCTGCAATGCTCCACGGTGACCGAAACGATGAGGGTGTTGTTCGCCAGCGTACAGGGGATCCGATAACGAACAGTCGGGTGCTCCACATGACCGCAATCCTGAGTTTCACCTCTGCCTCTTACATTGCTGCGTCCGGCAAGCCTGCTCGGAAGTCTGTTCTGCTCTAAGGTAATTTCCACTGAAGAGGAAGGCGAAATGTCAGGCCTCTGAGTGGCAGAATAGCCCCTAGAACCACCTCTGCGACTGCTCATCCTGAGCCTCTCTCTTCGCATCCAACAATTGCCTCCCAAAGCAGAATTCCCCTGAGAAACCTTGCACTGGGTCAGAGAATGTTCTGTCTCTGCCAGCACCTGCTCGATCTGCTTGAAAGAATGTGGAAAAGCGGCTTGGGGTTCAAACTTAACGAGATCCATTCTCCTCGACTGCTGCTACGCATTGAATGGCGCCTGCACAAGACTTGACATTCCAACGACATCATCCTCCGCGAAAAATGGCGTCTGAACCTGACTTATCCACCCGATTGCTTCACCTTCCGACAGATTTATTCAGCCTGCGTACTGGTATGTCGTGGCTCGTCCGGGCTGACAGCTGCCCATGTGACAATCCACATGCCCCTCACGCGTCATAAACACCTGCATCCGGGAAAGCAATTTCAATTGTTGTTAAAGCACTTAAACTTATTTTTAAAACATTCTAAAGCATTGTAAACTATTTTTAAAGCATTTTAAAATCATTTAAAATTGTTCTTAAAAGCAATTTAAATTATTTTTGATGTATTTTAAATAGTTTTTAAAGCATTGTAATTGGTTTTTAAAGCATTTTAAACTATTTTGAAATCATTTTAAGAACATTTTAAAGTACTTTAAAGCTTTTTAAATGGTTGTAAAAGCATTTTAAAGGAATTTAAAATTGTTTTTAAAACATTCTAAAGTGTTTTAAATTGTTTATAAATCATTTTGAACTATTTTAAATTGTTCTTAAAACGTTCTAAATTGTTTCAAAAACATTTTAAATTGTTTTTAAAGCATTTTAAGTTGTTCTTAAAGTGTTTAATTTATTTTGTTTTTAAACATTTTAAAGTACTTTAAAGCTTTTAAAATTGTTTTTAAAACATTTTAAAACAGTTTTAAAACATTTTCAATTGTTGTTAAACCACTTAAACTTGTTCTTAAAACATTTTAAAATGTTTTTGAAACATTTTCAAATCATTTAAAATTGTTTTTAAATCAATTAAAATTATTTTTAGAGTATTTTAAATTGTTTTTAAAGCATTGTAAACTATTTTTAAAACATTTTAAAATCATTTAAAATTGTTCTTAAAGAAATTTAAATTATTTTTGAATTATTTTAAATAGTTTTTAAAGCATTGTAAACGGTTTTTAAAGCATTTTAAATTGTTTTGAAAGCATTTTAAAAGCATTTTAAAGCACTTTAAAGCTTTTTAATTGTTGTTAAAGCATTTTAAAAGAATTTAAAATTGTTTTTAAAACATTTTAAAGTGTTTTTAAATTATTTTGAACTATTTTAAATTGTTTTTCAAACGTTCTAAATTGTTTCAAAAACATTTTAAATTGTTTTTAAAGCATTTTAAATTGTTTTTAAAGCGTTTGAAATTGTTTTTAAAACATTTTAAAGTACTTTAAAGCATTTTAAATTGTTTATAAAGCATTTTCAATTGTTGTTAAATCACTTAAACTTATTTTTAAAACATTTTAAAATAATTTAAAATTGTTCTTAAATAAATTTAAATTATTTTTAAAGTATTTTAAATTGTTTTTGAAGCATTGTAAACTACTTTTAAAGAATTTTAAATTGTTTTGAAAGAATTTTAAAAACATTTTAGAGTACTTTAAAGCTTTTTAAATTGTTGTTAAAGCGTTTTAGTAGAATTTAAAATTGTTTTTAAGACATTTTAGAGTGTTTTAAATTGTTTTTAAATTAGTTTGAACTATTTTAAAGTGTTTTTAAAACCTTCTAAATTGTTTCAAAAACATTTTAAATTGTTTTTAAAGCATTTTAAATTGTTTTTAAAGCGTTCAAAATTGATTTTAAAACATTTTAAAGTACTTTAAAGGTTTTTAAATTGTTTATAAAACATTTTAAAATGGGGTTAAAGCATTTTCAATTGTTGTTAAAGCACTTAGTCTTATTTTTAAAACATTTTAAAATGTTTTCGAAATATTTTAAAACGTTTTAAAATCATTTGAAATTGTTCTTAAATTAATTTAAATTATTTTTAAAGTATTTTAAACTGTTTTCAAAGCATTGCAAAATATTTTTAAAGAATTTTAACATCATTTTAAATTGTTTTGAAAGAGTTTTAAATTTTTTTGAAAGCATTTTAAAAAGATTTTAAAGTACTCTAAATATTTGTAAATCGTCGTTAGAGAATTTTAAAAGAATTTAAAATTGTTTTTAAAACATTATAAAGTGTTTTAAATTATTTTTAAAATATTCTGAACTATTTTAAAGTGTTTTAAAAACTTTCTAAATTGTTTCAAAAACGTTTTAAATTGTTTCTAAAGCATTTTAAATTGTTTCTAAAGCGTTTAAATCATTTTTAAAGCATTTCAAATTGTTTGGAAAGCATTATAAAAACATTTTAAAGTAATTTAAAGCTTTTTAAATTGTTTTTAAAATATTTTAAAACGGTTTTCAAGCGTTTTCAACTGTTGTTAAAGCACTTACGTATTTTTAAAACATTTTTAAATGTTTTTGAAACATTTTAAAATCATTTGAAATTGTTCTTAAATCAATTTAAATTATTTTTCAATTATTTTATATTGTTTCTAAAGAAACTATTTTTAAATCATTTTAAAATCATTTAAAATTGTTTTAAAGCAATTGAAATTATTTTTGAAGTATTTTAGATCGTTTTTAAAGCATTGTAAATGGTTTTCAAAGCATTTTAAATTGTTTTGAAAGCATTTTAAATTGCTTTAAAAGCATTTCAAAATCATTTAAAATTGTTCTTAAAGCAATTTAAATTATTTTTGAACTATTTTAAATAATTTTTAAAGCGTCATAAACTATTTTTAAAGCATTTTAAATTGTTTTGAAGCAATTTTAGAAACATTTTAAAGTACTTTAAAGTTTTTTAAATTGCTGTTAAAGCATTTTGAAAGAATTTAAAATTGTTTTTAAAACATTCTAAAGTGTTTTAAAATTATTTTGAACTATTTAAAATTGTTTTTAAAATGTTCTAATTGTTTCAAAAACATTTTAAATTGCTTTTGAAGCATTTTAAATTGTTTTTAAAGCGTTTAAAATTGTTTTAAAGACATTTTAAAGTAATTTAAAGCTTTTTAAATTGTTTTTAAAACATTTTAAAATGATTTTAAAGCATTTTCAATTGTTGTTAAAGCACTTAAACTTATTTTTGAAACATTTTAAAATCATTTAAAATTGTTCTTAAATCAATTTAAATTATTTTTAAAGTACTTTTTATTGTTTCTAAAGCACTGTAAACTATTTATAAAGCATTTTAAAATCATTTAAAATTGTTCTTAAAGCAATTTAAATTATTTTTGATGTATTTTAAACAATTTTTAAAGCATTGTAAACGGTTTTTAAAGCATTTTAAACTATTTTGAAAGCATTTTAAAGTGTTTTAAATTGTTTAAATTATTTTGAACTATTTTAAATTGTTTTAAAAATGTTCTAAATTGTATAAAAACATTTTAAATTGTTTTAAAAGCATTTTAAGTTGTTTTTAAAGTGTTTAATTTATTTTTTTTATACATTTTAAAGTACTTTAAAGCTTTTTAAATTGTTTTTAAAACATTTTAAAACGGTTTCAAAGCATTTTCAAATCATTTAAAATTGTTATTAAATCAATTTAAACTATTTTTAAAGTATTTTAAATTGTTTTTAAAGCATTGTAAACTATTTTTAAAGCATTTCAAAATCATTTAAAATTGTTCTTAAAGCAATTTAAATTATTTTTGAAGTATTTTCAATAGTTTTTAAAGCATTGTAAATGGTTTTTAAAGCATTTTAAATTGTTTTGAAAGCATTTTAAAAGCACTTTAAAGCTTTTTAATTGTTGTTAAAGCGTTTTAAAAGAATTTAAAATTGTTTTTAAAACATTTTAAAGTGTTTTTAAATTATTTTGAACTATTTTAAATTGTTTTTAAAACTTTCTAAATTGTTTCAAAAGCATTTTAAATTGTTTTTAAATAATTTTAAATTGTTTTAAATCGTTTAAAATTGTTTTTAAAACATTTTAAAGTGATTTAAAGCTTTTTAAATTGCTTATAAAACATTTTAAAACGGGTTTAAAGCATTTTCAATTTTTGTTAAAGCACTTGCACTTATTTTTAAAACATTTTAAAATGATTTAAAATTGTTCTTAAATCAATTTAAATTATTTTTGAAGTATTTTAAATTGTTTTTAAAGCATTGTAAACTATTTTTAAAGCATTTTAAAATCATTTTAAATTGTTTTGAAAGCATTTTAAAAACATTTTAGAGTACTTTAAAGCTTCTTAAATTGCTGTTAAAACATTTTAAAAGAATTTATAATTTTTTTTTAAACATTTTACAGTGTTTTAAATTGTTTTTAAATCATTTTAAAATGGCTTTAAAGCATTTTCAATTGTTTTTAAAGCACTTAAACTTATTTTAAAAACATTTTAAAATGTTTTTGAAACATTCTAAAACATGAACACTGTGGAAAATCCGAACTCCATTCAAAAACCACACCACAGTAATCTGCAAACCAAAATTCTAAAACATTTTAAAATCATTTAAAATTGTTATTAAATCATTTTAAATTATTTTTAAAGTATTTTAAATTGTTTTTAAAGCATTGTAAACTATTTTTAAAGCATTTCAAAATCATTTAAAATTTTTCTTAAAGCAATTTAAATTATTTTTGAACTATTTTAAATAGTTTTTAAAGCGTCGTAAACTGTTTTTAAAGCATTTTAAATTGTTTAGAAAGAATTTTAAAAACATTTTAAAGTAATTTAAAGCTTTTTAAATTGTTGTTAAAGCATTTTGAAAGAATTCAAAATTGTTTTTAAAACATTTTAAAGTGTTTTTAAGTTATTTTGAACTATTTAAAATTGTTTTTAAAATGCTCTAAATTGTTTCAAAAACATTTTAAATTGCTTTTGAAGCTTTTTAAATTGTTTTTAAAGCGTTTAAAATTGTTTTAAAAACATTTTAAAGTACTTTAATACTTTTTAAATTGTTTTTAAAACATTTTAAAACGGTTTTAAAGCATTTTCAATTCTTGTTAAAGCACTTAAACTTATTTTTGAAACATTTTAAAATCATTTAAAATTGTTCTTAAATCAATTTAAATTATTTTTAAAGTATTTTATATTGTTTCTAAAGCATTGTAAACTATTTTTAAAGCATTTTAAAATCATTTAAAATTGTTCTTAAAGCAATTTAAATTATTTTTGATGTATTTTAAACAGTTTTTAAAGCATTGTAAACGATTTTTAAACCATTTTAAACTTTTTTGAAAAACATTTTAAAGTACTTTAAAGGTTTTTAAATTGTTATTAAATCATTTTAAAATAATTTAAAATTATTTTTAAAACATTATTAAGTGTTTTAAAATGTTTTTGAAACATTTTAAAATCATTTAAAACTGTTCTTAAATCAATTTAAATTATTTTTCAATTACTTTATATTGTTTCTAAAGCATTGTAATCTATTTTTAAAGCATTTTAAAATCATTTAAAATTGTTTTTCAAACATTTTAAAGTACTTTAATGCTTTTTAAGTTGTTTTTAAAACAGTTTTAAAGCATTTTCAATTCTTGTTAAAGCACTTAAACTTATTTTTCGAACATTTTAAAATCATTTAAAATTGTTCTTAAATCAATTTAAATTATTTTTAAAGTATTTTATATTGTTTCTAAAGGATTGAAAACTATTTTTAAAGAATTTTAAAATCATTTAAAATTGTTCCTAAAGCAATTTAAATTATTTTTGATGTATTTTAAACAATTTTTAAAGCATTGTAAATGGTTTTTAAATCATTTTAAACTGTTTTGAAAGCATTTTAAAAACATTTTAAAGTACTTTAAAGCTTTTTAAATTGTTGTTGAATCATTTTAAAAGAATTTAAAATTATTTTTAAAACATTATAAAGTGTTTTAAAATGTTTTTGAAACATTTTAAAATCATTTAAAGTTTTTCTTACATCAGTTTAAATTATTTTTCAAGTACTTTATATTATTTCTAAAGCATTGTAATCTATTTTAAAAACATTTTAAAATCAATTAAAATTGTTATTAAATTAATTTAAACTATTTTTAAAGTATTTTAAATTGTTTTTAAAACTTTCTAAATTGTTTCAAAAACATTTTAAATTGCTTTTAAAGTATTTTAAATTGTTTTTAAAGCATTTAAAATTGTTTTTAAAATTTTTTAAAGTGCTTTAAAGCCTTTTAAATTGCTTATAAAAGATTTTAAAACGGGTTTAAAGCATTTTCAATTGTTGTTAAAGCACTTGCACTTATTTTTAAAACAATTTAAAATGATTTAAAATTGTTCTTAAATCAATTTAAATTATTTTTGAAGTATTTTAAATTGTTTTTAAAGCATTGTAAACTATTTTTAAAGCATTTTAAAATCATTTTAAATTGTTTTGAAATCATTTTAAGAACATTTTAGAGTACTTTAAAGCTTCTTAAATTGTTGTTAAAACATTTTAAAAGAATTTATAATTGTTTTTAAAACATTTTACAGTGTTTTAAATTGTTTTTAAATCATTTTAAAATGCTTTTAAAGCATTTTCAATTGTTGTTAAAGCACTTAAATTTATTTTAAAAATATTTTAAAATATTTTTGAAACATTTTAAAATCATTTAAAATTGTTATTAAATCAATTTAAATTATTTTTAAAGTATTTTAAATTGTTTTTAAAGCATTGTAAACTATTTTTAAAGCATTTCAAAATCATTTAAAATTGTTCTTAAAGCATTTTAAATTATTTTTGAACTATTTTAAATAGTTTTTAAAGCATCGTAAACTATTTTTAAAGCATTTTAAATTGTTTTGAAAAAATTTTAAAAACATTTTAAAGTACTTTAAAGCTTTTTAAATTGTTGTTAAAGCATTTAGAAAGGATTTAAAATTGTTTTTAAAACATTTTAAAGTGTTTTTAAATTATTTTGAACTATTTAAAATTGTTTTTAAAATGTTCTAAATCGTTTAAAAAACATTTTAAATTGCTTTTGAAGCATTTTAAATTGTTTTTAAAGCGTTTAAAATTGTTTTAAACACATTTTAACGTACTTTAATGCTTTTTAAATTGTTTTTTAAAACATTTTAAAACGGGTTTAAAGCATTTTCAATTCTTGTTAAACCACTTAAACTTATTTTTGAAACTTTTTAAAATCATTTAAAATTGTTCTTAAAGCATTTTAAATTATTTTTGATGTATTTTAAAAAGTTTTTAAAGCATTGTAAATGGCTTTTAAATCATTTTAAACTGTTTTGAAAGCATTTTAGAAACATTTTAAAGTACTTTAAAGCTTTTTAAATTGTTGTTAAACCATTTTAAAAGAATTTAAAATTATTTTTAAAACATTATAAAGTGTTTTAAAATGTTTTTGAAACATTTCAATATCATTTAAAGTTGTTCTTAAATCAATTTCAATTATTTTTTAAGTACTTTATATTGTTTCCAAAGCATTGTAATCTATTTTTAAAGCATTTTAAAATCATTTAAAATTGTTCTTAAAGCAATTTAAGTTATTTTTGAAGTATTTTAAATAGTTTTTAAAGCATTGTAAACGGTTTTTAAAGCATTCTAAATTGTTTTGAAAGCATTTTAAAGCTTTTTAATGGTTGTTAAAGCATTTTAAAAAAATTTAAAATTGTTTTTAAAACATTTTAAAGTGTTTTTAAATTATTTTGAACTATTTTAAATTGTTTTTAAAACGTTCTAAATCGTTACAAAAATATTTCAAATTGTTTTTAAAGCATTTTAAATTGTTTTTAGAGCGTTTAAGATTGTTTTTAAAACATTTTAAAGTACTTTAAAGCTTTTTAAATTGTTCATAAAACATTTTAAAACGGGTTTAAAGCATTTTCAATTGTTGTTAAAGCACTTAAACTTATTTTTAAAACATTTTAAAATGCTTTTGAAACATTTTAAAATAATTTAAAATTGGTCTTAAATCAATTTAAATTATTTTTAAAGTAATTTAAATTGTTTTTAAAGCATTGTAAGCTATTTTTAAAGCAATTTTAATTGTTTTGAAAGAATTTTAAAAACATGTTAGAGTATTTTAAAGCTTTTTAAATTGTTGTTAAAGCGTTTTAATATAATTCAAAATTGTTGTTAAAACATTTTAAAGTGCTTTAAATTGTTTTTAAATTATTTTGAACTAATTTAAATTCTTTTTAAAACATTCCAAATTGTTTCAAAAAAATTTTAAATTGTTTTTAAAGCATTTTAAGTTGTTTTTAAAGTGTTTAAAATTATTTTTAAAATATTTTAAAGTACTTTAAAGCTTTTTAAATTGTTTTTAAAACATTTTAAAACGGTTTTAAAGCATTTTCAATTGTTTTTTTTATCGGTAAAACTAGCTACTTATATATTAATATGTACAGCAAAATAATTTACATCTTGATATGCTGGCTGCCCATGGCCACAGGCGTAACCATGGGTGACATTGACCGTTTCATGGAATTGCCGCGCAGGGCAATGTTAACAAAAGAAACAAAATACTTGACCCTGAGAGCTATTCTAAAAACACTTTGATGGCCTGCCCAGGGGCATCTAACACCATATTTATAGCCCGAGACACACTGTGACAGAAATTGACAAAGACTCGAAACATTACCACGCGCCTGCTGCGTTAGTGGAAACCGCCCGCAGGACTTGGCTCCTAGACACGAGATTAACATAACAGAAACATGAGATTGAAAATTAACCTGACACCCGAACCCAGCATGAAAGGACTCGACCTGAGCAAAGAAGACAAGAACAGGAGAGCGATGGTGTGATTTAATCTCGGTCTCTTCCTCCATACTTCTGCTGCCTCCGTCTCCTTCAGCCTCGCTATCTCCCGTGGCTGGTGTGCTTTGCGAAGGGGATGACAGAATGTGATATGGAGATTGGGGGTGAGGCGGCAGATATGCACCTCCAGAAGTGCCCACAGCAGTGGATGACTCCCCCAACACAGCTTTTCCTTTACCCTTCTCAGAGGGGGCTCCCATCATTGACGACTCCCCCAGAGGGAGTTTCCCCTTCTCCTGCCCTGCGACTTCCCCCATAAGAACCAGCGAAGACCCATCATCATCCACCTCAGGAGATTTGGTGAAAAGCACAGAGATGTGTGCGTTGACCCCTGCAGAGCCCTCAGAGCTGCCCAGTGAAAACACAACCGAACCAAACGCTGGAAGACTGGGTGCCATCTCAACAGAATTACCAACTTCCAGAATTTGCCTTGCAGGAATTGGGTTGGCACCCCCCGGCGATGGCAATAAACACAACAGCAGTGATGGTGTAAGTTTGCTGCGGGTGGGCGGGGGAATTGGCCATTCCCACTTCCCCTCCTGCACGGCATTCTTTCCCGAACCATCGTGACTCTGGCTCCCCTAAACAGTAGGCGAACACCCTCCGTCTCTTGCCACTTCCTCGATACAGCCAGACAGAGCTCCGGAGAGCGTAGACACAGGCAAAGGTACTCAGGGGGGGACCTATTTTCACCCCTGCACTTCGCCACTCTAATGAAACATGAACAATAAACATTCCCTGAACCACAATGCAATTCCTTTGCCGGCCAGCATTCATATTTATTCTCTTGCCCATTTCTTGATAAGATCACCACATTGAATGCCTTACGCAGGCCTGCCATCGTCCTCAGCTGCTCCATTAAGGATGCTCTGGGGCGGCTCGCTTGAACCAGAAATCCGCTGGCTTGAGTATTTAATACCCCCGTCCTCTTCACGTGGCATCGAGTGCTTGTCATGTGGCACCATGCCGTCAACCTTCGAGGCACCCGCATCCGGGAAAAGCATTTTCAATTGTTGTTAAACCGCTCAAACTTATTTTTAAAACATTTTAGAATGCTTTTGAAACATTTTAAAATAATTTAAAATTGTTTTAAAATCAATTTAAATTATTTTTAAAGTATTTTAAGTTGTTTTTAAAGCATTGTAAACTATTTTTGAATCATTTAAAATTGTTCTTAAAGCAATTTAAATTACTTTTGAAGTATTTTAAATAGTTTTTAAAGCATTGTAAACGGTTTTTAAAGCATTTTAAATTGTTTTGAAAACATTTTAAAGTACTTTAAAGCTTTTTAAATGGTTGTTAATGCATTTTAAAAGAATTTGAAATTGTTTTTAAAACATTTTAGAGTGTTTTAAATTGTTTCCAAATTATTTTGAACTATTTTAAAGTGTTTTTAAAACATTCTAAAATGTTTCAAAAACATTTTAAAGTGTTTTTAAAACATTCTAAAATGTTTCAAAAACATTTTAAATTGTTTTTAAAGAATTTTAAATTGTTTTTAAAGTGTTTAAAATTGTTTTTAAAACATTTGAAAGTACTTTAAAGCTTTTTCAATTGTTTATCAAACATTTTAAAACGGGTTTAAAGCATTTTCAATTGTTGTTAAAGCACTTAATCTTATTTTTAAAACATTTTAAAATGTTTTTGAAACATTTTAAAATCATTTAAAATTGTTCTTAAATCAATTTAAATTATTTTAAAAGTATTTTAAATTGTTTTTAAAGCATTGCAAACTATTTTTAAAGAATTTTAAAATCATTTTAAATGGTTTTGAAAGAGTTTTAAATTTTTTTGAGAGCATTTTAAAAACATTTTAAAGTACTTTAAAGATTTTTAAATTGTTGTTAAAGCATTTTAAAAGAATTTAAAATTGTTTTAAAAATATTTTAATGTGTTTTAAATTGTTTTTAAAGAATTTTAAATTGTTTTTAAAGCGTTTAAAATTGTTTTTAAAACATTTGAAAGTACTATTTTCGAAGCATTTTAAAATCGTTTAAAATTGTTCGTAAAGCAATTTAAATTATTTTTGAAGTATTTTAAATAGTTTTTAAAGTATTTCTAAAGTATTTTTAAAACATTTTAAAGTGCTTTAAAGCTTTTTAAATTGGTTATAAAACATTTTAAAATGGGTTTAAAGCATTTTCAATTGTTGTTAAAGCACTTTAACTTATTCTTAAGACATTTTAAAATGTTTTTGAAACATTTTAAAACATTTTAAAATAATCTAAAATTGTTCTTAAATCAATTTAAATTATTTTGAAATTATTTTATATTGTTTCTAAAGCATTGTAAACTATTTTGAAAGCATTTTATAATCATTTAAAATTGTTATTAAAGCAATTTAAATTATTTTTGATGTATTTTAAACAATTTTTAAAGCATTGTAAACGGTTTTTAAAGCATTTTAAACTGTTTTGAAAGCATTCTAAAGTGTTTTAAATTGTTTATAAATTATTTCGAACTATTTTAAATTGTTTTAAAAATGTTCTAAATTGTATCAAAAACATTTTAAATTATTTTAAAAGCATTTTAAGTTGTTTTGAAAGTGCTTAATTTTTTTTTTATACATTTTAAAGTACTTTAAAGCTTTTTAAATTGTTTTTTAAAGATTTTAAAACGGTTTCAAAGCATTTTCAATTGTTCTTAAACCACTTAAACGTATTCCTAAAATATTTTAAAATGTTTTTGAAACATTTTAAAATGTTTTTGAAACATTTTAAAATCATTTAAAATTGTTATTAAATCAATTTAAATTATTTTTAAAGTATTTTAAATTGTTTTTAAAGCATTGTAAACTATTTTTAAAGCATTTCAAAGTCATTTAAAATTGTTCTTAAAGCAATTTAAATTATTTTTGAAGTATTTTCAATAGTTTTTAAAGCATTGTAAATGGTTTTTAAAGCATTTTAAATTGTTTTGAAAGCATTTTAATGCACTTTAAAGTTTTTTAATTGTTGTTAAAGCATTTTAAAAGTATTTAAAATTGGTTTTAAAACATTTTAAAGTGTTTTTAAATTATTTTGAACTATTTTAATTTTTTTTTTAAACTTTCTAAATTGTTTCAAAAACATTTTAAATTGTTTTTAAAGCATTTTAAATTGTTTTTAAAGCATTTTAAATTGTTTTTAAAGCATTTAAAATTGTTTTTAAAACATTTTAAAGTTTTTTAAATTTCTTATAAAACATTTTAAAATGGGTTTAAATCATTTTCAATTGTTGTTAAAGCACTTGCACTTATTTTTAAAACATTTTAAAATGATTTAAAATTGTTCTTAAATCAATTTAAATTATTTTTGAACTCTTTTAAATTGTTTTTAAAGCATTGTAAACTATTTTTAAAGCATTTTAAAATCATTTTAAATTGTTTTGAAAGCATTTTAAAAACATTTTAGAGTACTTTAAAGCTTCTTAAATTGTTGTTAAAACATTTTAAAAGAATTTATAATTGTTTTTAAATCATTTTACAGTGTTTTAAAGTGTTTTTAAAACCTTCTAAATTGTTTCAAAAACATTTTAAATTGTTTTTAAAGCATTTTAAATTGTTTTTAAAGCGTTTAAAATTAATTTTAAAACATTTTAAAGTACTTTAAAGCTTTTTAAATTGTTTATAAAACATTTTAAAATGGGTTTAAAGCATTTTCAATTGTTGTTAAAGCACTTAATCTTATTTTTAAACCATTTTAAAATGTTTTCGAAATATTTTAAAACATTTTTAAATCATTTGAAATTGTTCTTAAATCAATTTAAATTATTTTTAAAGTATTTTAAATTGTTTTTAAAGCATTGCAAACTATTTTTAAAGAATTCTAAAATCATTTTAAATTGTTTTGAAAGAGTTTTAAATTTTTTTGAAAGCATTTTAAAAAGATTTTAAAGTACTTTAAAGATTTTTAAATTGTTGTTAAAGCATTTTAAAAGAATTTAAAATTATTTTTAAAACATTATAAAGTGTTTTAAATTATTTTTAATTTATTTTGAACTATTTTAAAGTGTTTTAAAAACTTTCTAAATTGTTTCAAAAATGTTTTAAATTGTTTTCAAAGCATTTTAAATTGTTTCTAAAGCGTTTAAATCGTTTTGAAAGCATTTTAATTTTTTTTGAAAGCATTATAAAAACATTTTAAAGTACTTTAAAGCTTTTTAAATTGTTTTTAAAACATTTTAAAACGGTTTTAAAGCGTTTTCAACTGTTGTTAAAGCACTTAAACTTATTTTTAAAACATTTTAAAATCATTTAAAATTGTTCTTAAATCAATTTAAATTATTTTTCAAGTATTATATATTGTTTCTAAAGCATTGTAAACTATTTTTAAAGCATTTTAAAATCATTAAAATTGTTCTAAAGCAATTTAAATTATTTTTGAAGTATTTTAAATCATTTGTAAAGCATTGTAAATGGTTTTCAAAGCATTTTAAATTGTTTTGAAAGCATTTTAAAACCATTTTAAAGTACTTTAAATCTTTTTAAATTGTTGTTAAAGCATTTTAAAAGAATTTAAAATTGTTTCTAGAACATTTTAAAGTGTTTCTAAATTATTTTGAACTATTTTAAATTGTTTTTAAAACGTTCTAAATTGTTAAAGCACTTACAGTTATTTTTAAAACATTTTAAATTGTTTTTAAAGAATTTTAAAAACATTTTAGAGTACTTTAAAGCTTTTTAAATTGTTGTTAAAGCGTTTTAGTAGAATTTATAATTGTTTTTAAAACATTTTAAAGTGTTTTAAATTGTTTTTAAATTATTTTGAACTAATTTAAATTGTTTTTAAAACGTTCCAAATTGTTTCAAAAACATTTTAAATTGTATTTAAAGCATTTTAAGTTGTTTTTAAATTGTTTAAAATTGTTTTTAAAACATTCTAAAGTTCTTTAAAGATTTTTAAATTGTTTATAAAACATTTTAAAACGGTTTTAAAGCATTTTCAATTGTTGTTAAAGCACTTACACTTATTTTTAAAACATTTTAAAATGTTTTTGAAACATTTTAAAATGATTTAAAATTGTTCTTAAATCAATTTAAATTATTTTTGAAGTATTTTAAATTGTTTATAAGCATTGTAAACTATTTCTAAAGCATTTTAAAATCATTTTAAATTGTTTTGGAAGCATTTGAAAAACATATTAGAGTACTTTAAAGCTTTTTAAATTGTTGTTAAAACATCTTAAAAGAATTTATAATTGTTTTTAAAATATTTTACAGTGTTTTAAATTGTCTTTAAATTATTTTGAACTATTTTAAATTGTTTTTCAAAGGTTCTAAATTGTTTCAAAAACATTTTAAATTGTTTCAGAAACATTTTAAATTGTTTTTAAAGCTTTTTAAATTGTTTTTAAAGCGTTTAAAATTGTTTTTAAAACATTTTAACGTACTTTAAAGCGTTTTAAATTGTTTATAAAACATTTAAATCAATTTAAATTCTTTTTAAAGTATTTTAAATTGTTTTTAAAGCATTGTAAACTATTTTTAAATCATTTCAAAATCATTTAAAATTGTTCTTAATGAAATTTAAATTAATTTTGAATTATTTTAAATAGTTTTTAAAGCATCGTAAACTGTTTTTAAAGAATTTTAAATTGTTTTGAAATAATTTTAAAAACATTTTCAAGTACTTTAAAGATTTTTAAATTGTTCTTAAAGCATTTTGGAAGAATTTAAAATTGTTTTTCAAACATTTAAATTATTTTGAACTATTTAAAATTGTTTTTAAAATGTTCTAAATTGTTTCAAAAACATTTTAAATTGCTTTTGAAGCATTTTAAATTGTTTTTAAAGCATTTAAAATTGTTTTACAAGCATTTTAAAGTACTTTAAAGCTTTTTAAATTGTTTTTAAAAAATTTTAAAACGGTTCTAAAGAATTTTCAATTCTTGTTAAAGCACTTAAAGTTATTTTTGAAACATTTTAAAATCATTTAAATTTGTTCTTAAATCAATTTAAATTATTTTTAAAGTATTTTATATTGTTTCTAAAGCATTGTAAACTATTTTTAAAGCGCTCTAAAATCATTTAAAATTGTTCTTAAAGCAATTTAAATCATTTTTGATGTATTTTAAACAGTTTTTAAAGCATTATAAACAGTTTTTAAAGCATTTTAAATTGTTTTGAAAGCATTTTAAGAACATTTTAAAGTACTTTAAAGCTTTTTAAATTGTTGTTAAATCATTTTAAAAGAATTTAAAATTGTTTTTAAAACATTCTAAAGTGTTTTAAAATGTTTATAAATTATTTTGAACTATTTTAAATTGTTTTTAAAACATTCTAAATTGTTTCAAAAACATTTTAAATTGTTTTTAAAGCACTTTAAGTTGTTTTTAAAGTGTTTAATTTATTTATTTTTTAAACATTTTAAAGTACTTTAAAGCTTTTTAAATTGTTTTTAAAACATTTTAAAACGGTTTTAAAGGATTTTCAATTGTTGTTAAACCACTTAAACTTATTCTTAAAACATTTTAAAATGTTTTTGAAACATTTTAAAATCATTTAAAATTGTTTTTAAATCAATTTAAATTATTTTTAAAGTATTTTAAATTGTTTTTAAGCATTGTAAACTATTTTTAAATCATTTTAAAATCATTTAAAATTGTTCATAAAGCAATTTAAATTATTTTTGAAGTATTTTAAATAGTTTTTAAAGTTTTGTAAACGGTTTTTAAAGCATTTTAAATTACTTTGAAAGAACTTTAAAGCACCTTAAAGCTTTTTAATTGTTGTTAAAGCATTTTAAAAGAATTTAATATTGTTTTTAAAACATTTTAAAGTGTTTTTAAATTATTTTGAACTATTTTAAATTGTTTTTAAAACGTTCTAAATGGTTTCAAAAACATTTTAAATTGTTTTTAAAGCATTTTAAATTGTTTTTAAAGCGTTTAAAATTGTTTTTAAAACAAATTAAAGTGCTTTAAAGCTTTTTAAATTGCTTATAAAACATTTTAAAACGGGTTTAAAGCATTTTCAATTGTTGTTAAAGAACTTAAACTTATTTTTAAAACATTTTAAAATATTTTTGAAACATTTTAAAACATTTTAAAATAATTTAAAATTGTTCTCAAATCAATTGAAATTATTTTTAAAGTATTTTAAATTGTTTTTAAAGCATTGTAAACTATTTTTAAAGCTTTTTAAATTGTTTTGAAAGGATTTTAAAAAGATTTTAGAGTACTTTAAAGCTTTTTAAATTGTTGTTAAATCGTTTTAGTAGAATTTAAAATTGTTTTTAAACATTTTAGAGTGTTTTAAATTGTTTTTAAATTATTTTGAACTAATTTAAATTGTTTTTAAAACATTCCAAATTGTTTCAAAAACATTTTAAATTATTTTTAAAGCATTTTAAGTTGTTTTTAAAGTGTTTAAAATTGTTTTTAAAACATTTTAAAGTACTTTAAAGATTTTAAATTGTTTTTAAAACCGTTTTAAAGCATTTTCCATTGTTATTAAACCACTCAAACTTTTTTTAAAACATTTTAAAATGTTTTTGAAACATTTTAAAATCATTTAAATTTTTTTTAAATCAATTTAAATTATTTTTAAATTGCTTTTAAAGCATTGTAAACTATTTGTGAATCATTTTAAAATCATTTAAAATTGTTCTTAAAGCAATTTAAATTACTTTTGAAGTATTTTAAATTGTTTTTAAAGCATTGTAAATGGTTTTTAAAGCATTTTAAATTGTTTTGAAAGCATTTTAAAGTACTTTAAAGCTTTTTAAATTGATGTTAATGCATTTTAAAAGAATGTAAAATTGTTTTTAAAACATTTTAGAGTGTTCTAAATTGTTTTTAAATTATTTTGAACTATTTTAAACTGTTTTTTAGACATTCTAAATTGTTTCAAAAACATTTTAAATTGTTTTTAAAGCATTTTAAATTGTTTTTAAAGCATTTTAAATTGTTTTTAAAACATTTTAATGTACTTTAAAGCTTTTTAAATTGTTTATAAAACATTTTAAAACAGGTTTAAATCATTTTCAATTGTTGTTAAAGCACTTCATCTTATTTTTAAAACATTTTAAAATGTTTTTGTAATATTTTAAAACATTTTAAAATCGTTTAAATTTTTTCTTAAATCAATTTAAATTATTTTTAAAGTATTTTAAATTGTTTTTAAAGCATTGCAAACTATTTTTAAAGAATTTTAAAATCATTTAAAATTGTTTTGAAAGAGTTTTAAATTGTTTTGAAAGCATTTTAAAAAAAAGTTAAGTACTTTAAAGATTTTTAAATTGTTGATAAAGCATTTTAAAAGAATTTAAAATTGTTTTTATAACATTTTAAAGTGTTTTTACAACTTTCTAATTTGTTTCAAAAACGTTTTAAATTGTTTTAAAGCATTTTAAATTGTTTTTAAAGCGTTTAAATTGTTTTGAAATCATTTTAAATTGTTTTTAAAGCACTATAAAACACTTTAAAGTACTTTAAAGCTCTTTAAATTGTTTTTAAAACATTTTAAAACGGTTTTAAAGAATTTTCAATTGTTGTTAAAGTCATTTAAAATTGTTCTTAAATCAATTTAAATTATTTTTCAAGTATTTTATATTGTTTATAAAGCATTGTAAACTATTTTTAAAGCATTTTAAAGTCATTTAAAATTGTTCTTAAAGCAATTTAAATTATTTTTGAAGTATTTTAAATAGTTTTTAAGGCATTGTAAATGGTTTTTAAAGCATTTTAAATTGTTTTGAAAGAATTTTGAAACCATTTTAAAGTAATTTAAAGCTTTTTAAATTGTTGTTAAAGCATTTTGAAAGAATTTAAAATTGTTTCTAAAACATTCTAAAGTGTTTTTAAATTATTTTGAACTGTTTAAAATTGTTTTTAAAATGTTCTAAATTGTTTCAAAAACATTTTAAATTGCTTTTGAAGCATTTCAAATTGTTTTTAAAGCATTTAAAATTGTTTTAAAAGAATTTTAAAGTAATTTAAAGCTTTTTAAATTGTTTTTAAAACATTTTAAAATGGTTTTATAGCATTTTCAATTCTTGTTAAAGCACTTAAACTTATTTTTGAAACGTTTTAAAATCATTTAAAATTGTTCTTAAATAAATTTAAATTATTTTTAAAGTATTTTATATTGTTTCTAAAGCATTGTAAACTATTTTTAAAGCATTTTAAAATCATTTAAAATTGTTCTTAAAGCAATTTAAATTATTTTTGATGTATTTAAAACAGTTTTTAAAGCATTGTAAACGGTTTTAAAGCATTTTAAACTATTTTGAAAGCATTTAAGAACATTTTAAAGTACTTTAAAGCTTTTTAAATTGTTGTAAAAGCGTTTTAAAAGAATTTAAAATTGTTTTTAAAACATTCTAAAGTGTTTTAAATTGTTTATAAATTATTTTGAGCTATTTTAAATTGTTTTTAAAACGTTCTAAATTGTTTCAAATCATTTTAAATTGTTTTTAAAGCATTTTAAGTTTTTCTTAAAGTGTTTAATTTATCCCCGGATGCGGGTGGCACTTTGGCTTAAATGCTCATCATGCAGAACAATAAATCCTGGTACTGCCAGCTGCAGAGCAGTGTGGCTTCCCAGGACTTCACCTTGCGCGAGCAGGAGGGAGTTATTAAGGTTGGATTTTGTAGGATATTTGCATTAACGGATTGCGCTGTTCAATGCAACATAATCTCTGTTATAACCATGTCGACCCTGTATGGTTTCCTCACACCTTGCGCTCAGTATTACGGTGACGGAACCTGGTTAGTTGTGAACGATGGTGACGGGTTGATTCTTACACACATAAGCAAGCTTCATGCTGACTCTTTCAGGGGTAAGCTTTCCTCAGTTCTTGTCTTCAGCATTAGTCGTATTATGCCTCCGTCTTGGGCATTCTCTATGCATTCAATTCGGTATCTATGTCTGGTCTCTCTTGTCTCTCTACGCCCTACCCTTCGTCATTCATAATGGTTCGACAGGGTAAAATAAGTCACTCTAAGGGGCGTCGTGATAGTGGCTTACACTCAATTGCCGGTCACTATGTGGAACCTCAGCAAGCGCCCATCAATCTTCCCCCCTATCATGAGGCTGTGCCACCTTTGCCCTCTGAGCGCAAGCCAATTCCTAACAATGCTTTCCAAACCACACATTTTAAATTTCAAAGCAATTTAAACAGGCCTCTGATTACTACTCACAACACTATCATCCTGTCGAAAGAAGAAAATCAAGTCTCCCCTCTGGCATGCATTGCTCCTGATCCTTCCCAAAGTAATGAGAATTCCATGGATAAAAATAGCCCAGAGAATTGGAAAAGTGATAAGTCTGGTCAGGAGGAAATTCCTAAAAGTATTCCACCCCTTGAAGACGTAAGCCCAGTTGTTGAGGAAGGGACTCTTGGCGGCACAAGTCATTCCATGGCGATACCTATCAACAAAATGGATGGCAATGAGAGTCTGAGGACCGGCAGTGCGTGTCTGGTTGAGGAGAAGACTCCTGGTAAGGTTAAGGAAGTCTAGCACCACCTGGGACTACTTTTTTCCTTTTTGTTTTTGCTACTGCTCAGATGACCACCTACAAGCATCTTTTCTCACAGTCAAGGTTCAACACTTATGGCCTGTTGTTTTGGCATCCCGTTGGGGAAATGGCGATTCACTCACTGGCTGGTTTGCAATGATTTTAAGCTTCTACTGCCAATGTATCTTTCTCAGCTAAACATGTCATCCTCTGGGTTTTATATCTGGTTTTTTGCTATATGTAACTGGTCTCCCCAGCTTCTTTTTGTAAGGGGGCAGTTCTGCTGTGTTGAGTGCCCTCGAGCTCTGATCTCTGAGGCCTCAACTCTCTGTAAAAATATTCTCCTTTTCAGTTAATATAATTTAGTATTTACAGAGAAAAAAAAGTGTTTAATTTATTTTTTAAACATTTTAAAGTACTTTAAAGCTTTTTAAATTGTTTTTAAAACATTTTAAAACGGTTTTAAATCATTTTCAATTGTTGTTAAACCACTCAAACTTATTCTTAAAACATTTTAAAATTGTTTTTAAATCAATTTAAATTATTTTTATAGTATTTTAAATTAATGGATTGTAGATTTCTGTGGTTAGGTTTTTTAGAATCTGCACTCGGATATTCCACAGTTTCCATTTTTTGCTTTGTCGACGTTTCGAGTCTAGACCCAGACTCATCATCAGGACTTGATTTACAAAGGAGAGAGACAGTAGAGATAAATAGGGTTAGGGTTGAGATGTCAAGTGTGAGAGCCGACAGACTACTGATCTGAATTAACTAGCTTTATAATATTTTTATAATTTCTGATATGAAATAACTACTTTTATAATATTTTTATAATTTATTTATTTTATTTATTTATTTATTTTTAATAATTTTGTTTATGTTTTAGTTTAATTAATTAATTTATTTATTTTATTTATTTTATTTTTTTATTTTTTTAATAATTTTGTTTATGTTTTAGTTTAATTAATTAATTAATTAATTAATTTTTATTTATTTATTTTTTATTTTATTTTATTTTATTTTTTTAATTAATTAATTTATCTATTTTTTTAAGTTAAATTGTTTTTTCATTAAGTTTTTTTATTATATTCTATTTCATAAAATAATTATTTTTATTGTTTGAGTTAAATTGTTTTTGCATTAGGTTTTTTATTATATTCTATTTCATAAATTAATTAATTAATTAATTTATTTATTTATTTTTTGAGTTAAATTGTTTTTCATTAAGTTTTTTATTATATTCTATTTCATAAAATAATTATTAATTTAATCATAACAATTTTGTTTTAATTAATTGTAATTTTATGGTAATTAAGTTATTTTATTTAATCCTTGCAAGTTTTTAATTACTCAAGATGTTAATGAATTGTTAACGATGTGCTTCAAAGCTTATTAGCTAGCCCTAAATGGGGGTGAAGAAGAGAAAGAGAGGGTCAATTTAATCCATGGGTGAGGAGTGAGGTCCAATTCCTACTAATTTCCAAGCCTCCATCCCTGTTGAGGTTATGTGGGTGTTTTATAATCTCAAGGGCTTCCCTGACTTTTTGCTTGAAATAGTGTTTTTCATTTGCAATGAATTTTGTGTTTTCAAGGCATATATGGTGGTTTGCCTTACCTGCATGTTCCGCCAAGGCTGAGGAACAGGTTCATTCCCTACAGATATCAACACTATGTTCTTTTAGCCTGATACTGACTGATCTACCTATTTCCCTGATATATTGTTCTCCACAGGAACATTTAATAATATAAACACCTTTCTGCTGGAGATGTTCTGGGTTGTCTTTAATAGATTTCATTCTTTGTCTGATAGTTGTCAAGGGTTTGAATGAGGTTTTGATATTCTTTTTTAAGAGAATTTTGGCTAGTTTGTCAGTTACACCATGAATATATGGAAGGTAGGTGTTAATGGCTGAGGAATTGTTGGTTTTGTTTTTATTGTTTCCAGATTTGTCTTTTTTAAAGGCTCTGAAGATATCTTTATTATCGTATCCAAGTTTGGAAAAGGCTCTTTTGATGTACGTGATTTCTTCCTTGGTGTGGTTCTCATCAGAAATTCTACAAGCTCTAGTGAAGAGGGTTTGAAGAACACCCATTTTTTGGGCTGGGTGGTGGTGGGAATCTGCGTGAAGGTAGTTATCAGTATGCACCTTTTTCCTGAACACTTTGTGACCTATAGAACCATCCTTGTTTCTAATGAGGAGGATGTCTAAGAAAGAGATGCAATTATTCTCTTTAGTTTCCATAGTAAATTTGATGTCATTGGAAATGCTATTGAGATGGTTTAAAAAAAAATTAAGTTCGTCTTCTCCACAGGGCTAATCCACACTAGTGTCCTCCACAAACTTGATCCAAAATTTAGGTTTTAAAGGGTAGGTGTCAAGCACCTTATTTTCAAAATTTTCCATGAAGAGGTTGTATACAATAGGTGAAAGGGGTGATCCCATAGCCACTCCTGATGTTTGCTCAAAAATCTCCCCTTGAAATGTGAATAAGGTGGACCACAGACTGATTTCAGCTAATCTTGCAGTTTGCGGGTCCACTACCTCTTTTACTGCTTGAACTACTTCATCTAAGGGAATTTTAGTGAACAACTAGACAACATCAAAACTGACGATTTTATCACCCGGATCTATCTTAGTATATTAAATTGTTTTTAAAGCATTATAAACTATTTTTGAATCATTTTAAAATCATTTAAAATTGTTCTTAAAGTAATTTAAATTACTTTTGAAGTATCTTAAATTGTTTTTAAAGCATTGTAAACGGCTTTTAAAGCATTTTAAATTGTTTTGAAAGCACATTAAAGTACTTTAAAGATTTTTAAATTGTTGTTAATGCATTTTAAAAGAATTTAAAATTGTTTTTAAAACATTTTAGAGTGTTTTAAATTGTTTTTAAATTATTTTGAACTATTTTAAATTGTTTTTTAAACATTCTAAATTGTTTCAAAAACATTTTAAATTGTTTTTAAAGCATTTTAAATTGTTTTTAAAGCGTTTAAAATTGATTTTAAAACATTTTAAAGTACTTTAAAGATTTTTAAATTGTTTATAAAACAATAAAATGGGTTCAAAGCATTTTCAATTGTTGTTACAGCACTTAATCTTATTTTTAAAACATTATAAATGTTTTTGAAATATTTTAAAACATTTTAAAATCATTTAAATTTTTTCTTAAATCAATCTAAATTATTTTTGAAGTATTTTAAATTGTTTTTAAAGCATTGCATACTATTTTTAAAGAATTTTAAAATCATTTTAAATTTTTTTGAAAGCGTTTTAAATTGTTTTGAAAGCATTTTAAAAGAATTTAAAGTACTTCAAAGATTTTTAAATTGTTGTTAAAGGATTTTAAAAGAATTTAAAATAGTTTTTAAAACATTTTAAAGTGTTTTAAATTGTTTTTAAATTATTTTGAACTACTTTAAAGTGTTTTTAGAACTTTCTAAATTGTTTCAAAAACATTTTAAATTGTCTTTAAAACATTTTAAATTGTTTTTAAAGCATTTAAATTGTTTTGAAAGCATTTTAAATTGTTTTTAAAACATTTTAAAATGGTTTTAAAGCATTTTAATTTGTTGTTAAAGCATTTAAACTTATTTTTAAAATGTTCTTGAAACATTTTAAAATTATTTAAAATTGTTCTTAAATCAATTTAAATTATTTTTAAATTATTTTATATTCTTTCTAAAGCATTGTAAACTATTTTTAAAGCATTTTAAAATCAATTAAAATTGTTCTTAAAGCAATTTAAATTATTTTTTATGTATTTTAAACAGTTTCTAAAGTATTGTAAACGACTTTTAAAGCATTTTAAAAACATTTTAAAGTACTTTAAAGCTGTTTAAATTGTTGCTAAAGCGTTTTAAAAGAATTTAAAATTGTTTTTAAAACATTCTAAAGTGTTTTAAATTGTTTATAAATTATTTTGAACTATTTTAAATTGTTTTTAAAACGTTCTAAATTGTTTCAAAAACATTTTAAATTGTTTTTAAAGCATTTTAAGTTGTTTTTAAAGTGTTTAAAATTGTTTTTAAAACATTTTAAAGTACTTTAAAGCTTTTTAAATTGTTTTTAAAACATTTTAAAGTGTTTTAAATTGTTTTTAAAACATTTTAAAGTGTTTTAAATTGTTTTTAAATTATTTTGAACTACTTTAAAGTGTCTTTAAAACTTTCTAAAATGTTTCAAAAACATTTTAAAATCTTTTTAAAGCATTTTAAATTGTTTTTAAAGCATTTAAATCATTTTTAAAGAATTTTAAATTGTTTTGAAAGCAGTTTAAAAACATTTTAAAGTAATTTAAATGTCTTTAAATTGTTTTTTAAACATTTTAAAACGGTTTTAACACATTTTCAATTGTTGTTAAAGCACTTAAACTGATTTTTAAAACATTTTAAAATGTTTTTGAAACATTTTAAAATCATTTGAAATTGTTCTTAAATCAATTTATATTATTTTTAAAGTATTTTATATTGATTTTAAAGCATTGTAAACTATTTTTAAAGCATTTTAGAATCATTTAAAAATTTTCTTAAAGCAATTTAAAATATTTTTTAAGTATTTTAAATAGTTTTTAGAGCACTGTAAACTGTTTTTAAAGCATTTTAAATTGTTTTGAAAGAATTTTAAAGCACTTTAAAGCTTTTTAATTGTTGTTAAAGCATTTTAAAAGAATTTAAAACTGTTTTTAAAACATTTTAAAGTGTTTTTAAATTATTTTCAACTATTTTAAATTGTTTTTAAAATGTTCTAAATTGTTTCAAAAACATTTTAAATTGTTTTTAAAGCATTTTAAATTGTTTTTAAAGTGTTTTAAATTGTTTTTAAAACATTTTAAGGTACTTTAAAGCTCTTTAAATTGTGTCTAAAACATTTTAAAACGGTTTCAAAGCACTTTCAATTGTTGTTAAAGCACTTAAACTTATTTTTAAAACATTTTAAAATGTTTTTGAAACATTTTAAAACAATTTAAAATTGTTCTTAAATCAATTTAAATTATTTTTAAAGTATTTTAAATTGTTTTTAAAGCATTGTAAACTATTTTTGAAGCATTTTAAATTGTTTTGAAAGAATTTTAAGAACATTTTAGAGTACTTTAAAGCTTTTTAAATTGTTGTTAAAGCGTTTTAATAGAATCTAAAATTGTTTTTAAAGCATTTTAAAGTGCTTTAAATTGTTTTTAAATTATTTTGAACTAATTTAAATTGTTTTTAAAAGGTTCCAAATTGTTTCAAAAACATTTTAAATTGTTTTTAAAGAATTTTAAGTTGCTTTTAAAGTGTTTAAAATTGTTTTCAAAACATTTTAGAGTACATTAATTTTTTTTAAATTGTTTTTAAAACATTTTAAAATGTTTTTGAAACATTTTAAAATCATTTAAATTATTTTTAAATTATTTTAAATTGATTTTAAAGCATTGTAAAATATTTTTAAATCATTTTTAAATCATTTAAAATTGTTCTTAAAGCAGTTTAGATTACTTTTGAAGCATTTAAAATAGTTTTTAAAGCATTGTAAACGGTTTTTAAAGCATTTTAAATTGTTTTAAAAGCATTTTAAAGTACTTTAAATCTTTTTAAATCGTTGTTAATGCATTTTAAAAGAATTTAAAATTGTTTTTAAAACATTTTAGAGTGTTTTAAATTGTTTTTAAATTATTTTGAACTATTTTAAAGTGTTTTTAAAACATTCTAAATTTTTTCAAAAACATTTTAAATTGTTTTTAAATCGTTTTAAATTGTTTTTAAAGTGTTTAAAATTGTTTTTAGAACATTTTAAAGTACTTTAAATATTTTTAAATTGTTTATAGAACATTTTAAAATGGGTTCAAAGTATTTTAAATTGTGGTTGAAGCACTTAATCTTATTTTTAAAACATTTTAAAATCATTTAAAATTGTTCTTAAATCAATTTAAATTATTTTTAAAGTATTTTAAATTGTTTTTAAAGCATTGCAAACTATTTTTAAAGAATTTTAAAATCATTTTAAATTGTTTTGAAAGCATTTTAAATTGTTTTTAAAGCATTTTAAATTGTTTTTAAAGCGTTTAAATCATTTTGAAAGCATTTTAAATTGTTTTGAAAGCATTTTAAAAACATTTTAAAGTACTTTAAAGCTTTTTAAATTGGTTTTAAAACATTTTAAAACGGTTTTAAAGCATTTTCAATTGCTGTTTAAAAACATTTTAAAGTACTTTAAAATCTTTTTAAATTGTTGTTAAAGCATTTTAAAAGAATTTAAAATTGTTTTTAAAACATTTTAAAGTGTTTTTAAATTATTTTGAACTATTTTAAATTGTTTTTAAAACGTTCTAAATTGCTTCATAAACATTTCAAATTGTTTTTAAAGCATTTCAAATTGTTCTTAAATCAATTTAAATTATTTTTGAAGTATTTTAAATTGTTTTTAAAGCATTGTAAACTATTTTTAAAGCATTTTAAAAACATTTTAGAGTACTTTAAAGCTTCTTAAATTGTTGTTAAAACATTTTAAAAGAATTTATAATTTTTTTTAAAACATTTTACAGTGTTTTAAATTGTTTTTAAATTATTTTGAGCTATTTTAAATTGTTTTTAAAACGTTCTAAATTGTTCCAAAAACATTTTAAATTGTTTCAGAAACATTTTAAATTGTTTTTAAAGCATTTATATTGTTTTTAAAGCATTTAAAATTGTTTTTAAAACATTTTAACGTACTTTAAAGCTTTTTAAATTGTTTTTAAAAAATTTTAAAATGGTTTTAAAGCATTTTCAATTGTTTTTAAAGCACTTAAACTTATTTTAAAAACATTTTAAAATGTTTTTGAAACATTTTAAAATCATTTAAAATTATTATTAAATCAATTTAAATTATTTTTAAAGTATTTTAAATTGTTTTTAAAGCATTGTAAACTATTTTTAATGTTGGCATTATGATTCAAGTGTTGTCCTTGATGGCAACTCACTCAGAGGATGGTACAGGTGCTCAGAGGTTGGTACAGGTGATGGCAACTTAATCAGAAGACAGATCTTAGTACAGCATGCCAAGGAAGTTCATATACGCAGGTTCGTTAAGCCCAAGTCGCGTGTACACGCTAGTTGGATTCAGAAAAAGCGCGTGTATGTGGAAAAGTATCTTTGGTCCATGGTGGTTAGTCCTTGGAAGTTGTGCCTATGATTTCGGACCATTGTGTCTCGACGGGCGTGTCGATCCCTAGTTTTGAAGTTGATGGTATTGTGTTACTATGGTTTTGGCTCTTGGTATTGAGCAAGGCCTAAGGCTATATAAGGAGAAGAAGATCATTAGGCAAAATTATCTTTCGACAAGGCTTGAATATCTAAGAGAGAAAGAGATCTGATATGCAGGTTCTGGGTTGCTTGATCTAAGCCAAGGAGAGATCACATCGGTTGATGGAAGACTAGATCTAAGGATAGATCGGGATCTAATGGTTTGAAATGCACTATCATGATATGGTTGATTATGCGTATTTCTAGATCTGCATATTGTCGCAATGTTATGTTCTGGGTCTAACTAATGTCTGGTACAGCTGCAAATTGAGAAAGTTTATTTTTAGATCTGTACGCAGGTTGGCTTCGGTAAAAGCGCGTGTATACGCGGGTTTTGCTCATTGAAGTAGCGTATATCTTTTGAAGCTTGATTTTGGGTTTACAGTGGGGTCTGACTGTTATTGCAGAGTTCTGTAGTCTGCTCTGTGTTCTGGTAACTGGTGATTGACAGGGTTCAGTGGTTCAGTGATTCAAAGTTTGGTTGTTTTATGCTTCAATGATCTGTTGTGGAAATTGAATGAATTGTGGTCTTCAGATTGTAATGTTGTGCTTCAGGAATATCCAAGTCTGAAAATGTATGAAAAGTGATACCTGAAAGAAAGAAGATTGTAGGTCAGCACCTACGTACTAGTATCTTGGCTAGTACAAGAGCAAAGGGGGTTGGAGCTCCCTTCCAAGGAAGTTTGGAGAACGAGAGAAGGTTGTAGCCTTCTGCAGGTTGTAGCTGGTATAAGGCTGCACCAGTACAAAAGATTGTAAACTGAAGTTTCATATTAAGAAAGATAGAGACAACTTGCAGCAGGTGGTTTTCACCCACATTGGGTTTCCACCTTATATCTTGGTGTTCATGTGTGTGGCTTTTGATCTGTTCTGTTATACTGCACATGTTTACTGTTAATGTGGTGAATAATGTCCTGATGCACTTAACTGAAGAATAAGCTAACTAAATTGTGAGTTTTCTTCTTATACGCTGTTTTACTTAGTCACAGTAGCGTGTACACGCTGGTTCACTTAACTGAAGTAGCGTATATGTTTCTGAGCATTGAAAAAGTTTGATTGATCTGATAATACTGATTCACCCCCCCTCTCAGTATTATTTCCAACAATTGGTATCAGAGCAGGTCCTTCAGAGAAGCTTGATCGCTTGAAGGTAGATCATTCATCATGAGCAACTACGAGAAAGAAGCATCAATCAGGCCACCGGTTTTTGATGGAACAAATTTCAATTATTGGAAGGTAAGAGTTACTGCATATCTTCAATCTCTTGGTACAGAAGTTTGGAACATTGTAGAAACAGGCTATGCTTTTCCTTCAGCTACTCCTACAGATCCAGCTGAGAAAAAGACATATGAAACAAATGCAAAAGCAGTCAGTACTCTATTAGGAAGTATATCCCAAACAGAATTCATGAAGGTCATGCACTTCAAATCAGCAAAAGAGATATGGGACAAAATGATCACTAGCTATGAAGGAGATGAACAGGTAAAGCAAGCTAAACTTCAAACTCTCAGGATTCAATATGAGACTCTCAAGATGTATAATGATGAAAGTGTGGCTAATTATTTTCTTCGGGTAGATGAGATTGTTAATTGTATGAAAAATTTGGGTGAAGAAATAAAAGAGACTATAGTAGTTCAAAAGATTCTAAGATCATTATCCCCCAAGTTTGAATCTAAAGTATCTGCAATAGAAGAAAAGGAAAATCTCAAAGTTCTCACTATGTCTCAGCTACATGGAATTCTAACTGCTTATGAAATGAGAAAGGGAGGTCCATCAGACAGAAGGGAAGCTGCTTTTAAGGCATCAGGAAAAGAAGATTACTATGAAGCAAGCCATGTTCCAGAAGAAGAGGAAGAAGAATCAAATTTTGTCAGAAATCTTCAAAGGGGTGCTGGAAGGTTCAGAGGTAAGCTACCTTTCAAATGCTTTGCTTGTGGAAGAGTAGGTCATTATGCTGCAAAATGTCCTTATAAGGATAAAGGAAAAGAACCTGCTAGATGGAACAAGAAACAAAGTGCAAATAAGAAAAGCTACTACACCCATGAAGATAGTGATGGCTTATCAAACAGTGATGAAGATGAACAAGGTAATAAATATAAGCTGTTAATGGCATTTGAAGATGATGATTATGAGGATGCTGTAGATGTGGATAATCTCTATAATGAAATTACTAGACTCAAGAGATGCATAGAAGAAAAGAGTGTGATCATTGATACTTTGCAATTTCAAATTGATGAAAAGGAAAAACATCTTGAAAAACTAGAAGGTGAAATTGTTGGTCTCAGAAAAGAAATTGAGAAAACAAAAGCTATTAATCTTAAGTTTGTCAAAGGATCTGAAACTTTGGATGAGATTATCAATGTGCAGCGGTCTCCTCTAAACAAGACAGGTTTGGGCTATAATGGAGAAACCTCTCAAGCATCCACCTCAAAAAGTTATCTTGATGCAGCAAGAAGAAATGAGCAGAAGAACAATGAAGATAATCAGGTAAAGCAGGGACGAATTACAAACAGAAACTATCAGGGACAATCCTTCTTAAGGGTGAACAAAAGCTACAACCAACCACAGGTAAAATCTTCTCAGTTTGGCACAAGAATAGATGAAAATAGAAATTACAATCAGTTGGCTGGTAGATTCAATAACCGCAGAAGCTTCTTCAATGGACAATGCTTTTCTTGCCATAACTTTGGTCACAAAGCAGCTCAATGTGTTGCATATAAAACAATCATGACTAGGGAAGCTCAAAAACAAAGAAGTATGACAGGGATTACAAAGAGGACCTATAACAACTTTTCGGTTCTTGAAAATGAAGTTGAATGTTCTATTTGCAATAATTTTGGTCATAAAGAATCTGAATGCAGGAGCAGGTTTCAGGAGAAAAAGGAACAAGCCACGAGCACCAAAAAATGGAGAATAAAGGAACCTCAGACAGAAAGATGTGGGATAGCTTTTTATGCAGAAGGACAGGAAAATCTATGGTACATTGACAGTGGATGTTCGAAACATATGACAGGTGATAAAGAAAAACTTGAATCTTATTCTACTTTAGAAAAGGGAAAGAAAGTTTCTTTTGGAAATGATACTCCTGCAACTATAAAAGGAAAAGGTATTGCTCCTTTGAAAGAAAAGGTCAAGGCTGGAAATGTTTTGTATGTTGATGGATTGAAGCATAATCTTCTAAGTGTCAGCCAGATGTGTGATCAAAAAACCGAGGTTATTTTCAGATCGAATGGATGTCTTGTTCGTGATCTTGATACAGGTAAAACAGTTCTCAAAGGCAAAAGAACTCCAAATAATCTGTACATATTTGAAGAAGGACAACAACAATGCTATCTTAGCAAGGATGAAGAGCACTGGTTATGGCATCGAAGGTTGGGACATCTAAGCTTCTCACAAATAAGGAAAGCATGCAAATATCAGGCAGTTCGCGATCTTCCAGATATCAAAATTCCAGACAACACCATATGCAAATCTTGTCAGTTTGGAAAGCAAACCAGAACTAACTTTCCAGAGAAGGAAGGATCAGCTAGCTTGCCTCTTGAGCTAGTCCATACAGATGTATGTGGTCCATTTAGGAAAAGGACACCTCGAGGAGAAGAATATCTGATATTATTCATTGATGATTTCTCAAGGTTTGTTTGGTTAGGGCTTATGAAGCACAAAGATGAAGCATTCGAAAAATTCAAATCCTTCAAAGCATTGGCTGAAAATGAATCAGGACACAAAATTAAGTGCCTCAGATCTGACAGAGGTGGGGAGTTCACATCAAATGAATTTTTCGATTTCTGCGATGAACATGGGATAAGAAGAGAATTCTCTACAGCTAGAACTCCTCAGCAAAATGGGGTTGTGGAAAGAATGAACAGAACTATCCAACAAATGGCTCGTGCTATGCTCGATGAATCAGGTACTCCTGCAACCTTCTGGGGTGAAGCTGCACATGCTGCTGTTATCATTCTTAACAAAACAAATGTCCGAGTAAACAGCACTCAAACACCTCATGAGCTTTGGAGTGGTAAAACTCCTTCCGTGAAGCATTTCAAAATCTTTGGGAGCAAATGTTATATTAAGAATACTGATGAGCAACTTGGCAAACTTGAACCTAGAGCAGATGAGGGCATTCTTCTTGGTTATTCTCCACATAGCAAAGCATACAAGTGCTACAATAAAAGACTTGGCAGAATTGTTGACAGTATTGATATAGTGGTTGATGAGAAGGGATATATTCCTAGGCAAGTTCATCATGAAGACATTGAAGAAGATGAAGGTTACTCTCAAAGGCGAAATGATGAAGAAGAAGAACCTCAAGAAGAAGAAGAATCTCAAGAAGAACCAGAGGAGCAGACAAGAATAGAAGAGAAGACTCCATCCAGATATGTCCAAAAGAATCATCCAGAAACTCAGATTGTGGGGCAGAAAGAAGCAGGAGTACAAACAAGAAGGACACTTGCAGAAGCTTCAAGCTACTTGGCTCTACTCTCCTCCATTGAACCACAAAATGTGAAAGAAGCATGCAAAGATGAATGTTGGGTCAAAGCAATGGATGAAGAACTTGAGCAAATCGAAAAGAACAACACTTGGGAATTAGTTCCTAGACCAAAAGATAAGAATGTAATAGGAACAAAATGGGTCTTCAAGAATAAATTAAATGAAAATGGAGAAGTAATTAGAAACAAGGCCAGACTTGTTTGTAAAGGGTATGCACAGCAAGAAGGAATAGATTTTGAAGAGACCTTTGCTCCTGTGGCAAGACTAGAGGCCATCCGAATGTTCCTTGCTCTCTCAAGCTTTCAAAACTTCAAGGTATTTCAAATGGACGTGAAATCAGCCTTCCTGAATGGAGACTTAGAAGAAGAAGTATATATTGAGCAGCCAGATGGTTTCATTCTTGGGAATGATCCAAACCTTGTATGCAGATTGAAAAAGGCACTCTATGGGCTCAAACAAGCTCCAAGGGCTTGGTACTATCGGTTGGACAAATATCTTCACCAACAAGGCTTTTCAAAAGGATCAGCAGATAGCAATCTCTATATAAAAGTTGAAAATAACAAATTGCTAATTCTTGTTGTTTATGTAGATGATATTATTTTTGGCAGCAATGAAGAGACTATGAGTCAAAACTTTGCCTTGGTTATGCAGAAAGAATTCGAAATGTCACTTCTTGGAGAATTGACATATTTTCTTGGATTGCAAATCCAACAAAATGAAGGAGGTATCTTCTTGTCTCAAACCAAATACCTCAAGCAGATCTTGAAGAAGTATGGCATGGAAGAGTCAAAGCCAGTATGTACACCCATGGTTACAGGATGCAGCCTCAGTGCAAATGATGAATCAGCAGCAGTTCACCAACCCACTTATAGATCCATGATTGGGAGTTTGCTTTATTTGACAGGTACTCGACCAGATATTACACATGCAGTAGGAATGGTTGGAAGATTTCAAGCCAACCCAAAGGAAACTCATCTTCAGGCAGTCAAAAGAATCTTCAAATATCTTCAAGGGACCCAAAACTATGGCTTA
Source organism: Pinus tabuliformis (assembly GCA_031772625.1). Classification (NCBI taxonomy): domain Eukaryota; kingdom Viridiplantae; phylum Streptophyta; class Pinopsida; order Pinales; family Pinaceae; genus Pinus; species Pinus tabuliformis. The sequence continues at coordinate 1,061,189,520 of CM062819.1, read as the reverse complement.
TGGTATCCTAGAAATACAGATCTCACTCTTCATGCTTACACAGATGCAGATTGGGCTGGAAGTGTGGATGATAGGAAAAGCACAAGTGGAGGTGCTTTCTTCATGGGTTCCAGATTAGTATCTTGGTTCAGCAAGAAACAAAGTTCGATTGCCTTATCTACAGCTGAAGCAGAATATGTGGCTGCAGCATCTTGTTGCACACAACTTCTTTGGATGATGCAGACCTTGCAGGACTTTCAAATCACTTGCACTCCACCTGTCTCTATCTTATGTGATAATACAAGTGCAATCAGCATTTCAAAGAATCCAGTCATGCACTCAAAGACCAAGCACATACCAATCAAGTACCATTTTCTTCGGGAACAAGTGCTTGAGCAGAAGGTCAAGTTGGAGTATGTTCCTTCTAAGGAGCAAGTTGCTGATATTCTCACAAAACCACTGCCCAGGGAAACTTTTGAATATCTCAGACAAAAGCTGGGAGTAGTTGATGCTTCATCCTGTTGTTGAAGTTTGTTTGTTCTACAGAAAAGTTGGTATACGCAGGTTACGGAAGGGATATGCGCGTATATACGCGGATTTATGCTGGGTAAGTCGCGTGTATGTTGGACGCTTGTTGCAGAAAGTATATCCGCGTACATACGCTGTTTTATACAGGAGAAATCGCGTATATGAAGTTCTGAACAGCAAGGGAAAACTCTGGAGTTCTGAACAGCAATGGGAATGTCAGAATTCTTCAGGCACAGTTTCAGGGGGTGCAACAGGCACAGGTTCAGGGGGAGCAGCTTAAAAGTCTCATAAAGCATTGTTGGCATTCAGATGTTTTGGTTGTTGGTTTCAGGAGAAGGAGCTCAGAAAGAAATCCTGGTTGCTGATCTAACAAGATGTTTATCAGATGCTGCTGGTGCCTTTCTTAAGTCTTGGTCTAGATCTGTTGTCTCTATGTCATGTATCTCTCTTGTCATATCTCTTTTATGGTGTCAAGGTCATGTAACGGCCTATGTTGGTTTCCCCACTATGCCTGGGATGAATGCTGTAATATAATTGGTTGTTTCTGATATGTCCCCTCTTGGTAGGGAGTATGGATGTATGTATTGAGTTTTTTTGGTGATAGGAAGGTCCCTTATGGTGTATAAGTCTTGGTTCTTGTTGAAGAACATCTTTTGCAGCACAGCCAAGCAGAGGTATCAGCATGTCCTCAGGGGGAGCACAGCCCTTTGCCCTTGATGTCAAAGGGGGAGAGTGACTTGGTGTGGTGGTTGCCATCAAGTCCAAAGGGGGAGATTGTTGGCATTATGATTCAAGTGTTGTCCTTGATGGCAACTCACTCAGAGGATGGTACAGGTGCTCAGAGGTTGGTACAGGTGATGGCAACTTAATCAGAAGACAGATCTTAGTACAGCATGCCAAGGAAGTTCATATACGCAGGTTCGTTAAGCCCAAGTCGCGTGTACACGCTAGTTGATGCCAAGGAAGTTCATATACGCAGGTTCGTTAAGCCCAAGTCGCGTGTACACGCTAGTTGGATTCAGAAAAAGCGCGTGTATGTGGAAAAGTATCTTTGATCCTTGGTGGTTAGTCCTTGGAAGTTGTGCCTATGATTTCGGACCATTGTGTCTCGACGGGCGTGTCGATCCCTAGTTTTGAAGTTGATGGTATTGTGTTACTATGGTTTTGGCTCTTGGTATTGAGCAAGGCCTAAGGCTATATAAGGAGAAGAAGATCATTAGGCAAAATCATCTTTCGACAAGGCTTGAATATCTAAGAGAGAAAGAGATCTGATATGCAGGTTCTGGGTTGCTTGATCTAAGCCAAGGAGAGATCACATCGGTTGATGGAAGACTAGATCTAAGGATAGATCGGGATCTAATGGTTTGAAATGCACTATCATGATATGGTTGATTATGCGTATTTCTAGATCTGCATATTGTCGCAATGTTATGTTCTGGGTCTAACTAATGTCTGGTACAGCTGCAAATTGAGAAAGTTTATTTTTAGATCTGTACGCAGGTTGGCTTCGGTAAAAGCGCGTGTATACGCGGGTTTTGCTCATTGAAGTAGCGTATATCTTTTGAAGCTTGATTTTGGGTTTACAGTGGGGTCTGACTGTTATTGCAGAGTTCTGTAGTCTGCTCTGTGTTCTGGTAACTGGTGATTGACAGGGTTCAGTGGTTCAGTGATTCAAAGTTTGGTTGTTTTATGCTTCAATGATCTGTTGTGGAAATTGAATGAATTGTGGTCTTCAGATTGTAATGTTGTGCTTCAGGAATATCCAAGTCTGAAAATGTATGAAAAGTGATACCTGAAAGAAAGAAGATTGTAGGTCAGCACCTACGTACTAGTATCTTGGCTAGTACAAGAGCAAAGGGGGTTGGAGCTCCCTTCCAAGGAAGTTTGGAGAACGAGAGAAGGTTGTAGCCTTCTGCAGGTTGTAGCCTGCGTACTGGTATAAGGCTGCACCAGTACAAAAGATTGTAAACTGAAGTTTCATATTAAGAAAGATAGAGACAACTTGCAGCAGGTGGTTTTCACCCACATTGGGTTTCCACCTTATATCTTGGTGTTCATGTGTGTGGCTTTTGATCTGTTCTGTTATACTGCACATGTTTACTGTTAAAGTGGTGAATAATGTCCTGATGCACTTAACTGAAGAATAAGCTAACTAAATTGTGAGTTTTCTTCTTATACGCTGTTTTACTTAGTCACAGTAGCGTGTACACGCTGGTTCACTTAACTGAAGTAGCGTATATGTTTCTGAGCATTGAAAAAGTTTGATTGATCTGATAATACTGATTCACCCCCCCTCTCAGTATTATTTCCAACATTTAAAGCATTTCAAAATCATTTAAAATTGTTCTTAAAGCAATTTAAACTATTTTTGAATTATTTTAAATAGTTTTTAAAGCGTCGTAAACTGCTTTTAAAGCATTTTAAATTGTTTTGAAAGAATTTTAAAAAAGATTTACAGTACTTTAAAGCTTTTTAAATTGTTGTTAAAGCATTTTGAAAGAATTTAAAATTGTTTTTAAAACATTTTAAATTGTTTTTAAATTATTTTGAACTATTTAAATTTGTTTAAATAAAATGTTCTAAATTGTTTCAAAAACATTTTAAATTGCTTTTGGAGCATTTTAAATTGTTTTTAAAGCGTTTAAAGTTGTTTTAAAAGCATTTTAAAGTACTTTAAAGCTTTTTAGATTGTTTTTAAAACATTTTAAAATGGTTTTAAATCATTTTCAATTGTTGTTAAAGCACTTAAAGTTATTTTTGAAACATTTTAAATTGTTTTTGAGATATTTTAAAATCATTTAAAATTGTTCTTAAATCAATTTAAATTATTTTTAAATTATTTTATATTGTTTCTAAAGCATTGTAAACTATTTTTAAAGCATTTTAAGATCATTTAAAATTGTTCTTAAAGAACTTTAAATTATTTTTGATGCATTTTAAACAATTTTTAAAGCATTGTAAACGGTTTTTAAAGCATTTTAAACTGTTTTGAAAGTATTTTAAGAACATTTTAAAGTACTTTAAAGCTTTTTAAATTGTTGCTAAAGCGTTTTAAAAGAATTTAAAATTGTTTTTAAAACACTCTAAAGTGTTTTAAATTATTTAGAAATTATTTTGAACTGTTTTAAATTGTTTTTAAAACGTTCTAAATTGTTTCGAAAACATTTTAAATTGTTTTTAAAGCATTTTAAGTTGTTTTTAAAGTGTTTAATTTATTTTATTTTTAACATTTTAAGGTACTTTAAAGCTTTTAAAATTGTTTTTAAAACATTTTAAAACGGTTTTGAAGCATTTTCAATTGTTGTTAAACCACTTAAACTCATTCTTAAAACATTTTAAAATGTTTTTGAAACATTTTAAAATCATTTAAAATTGATCTTAAATCAATTTAAATTACTTTTAAAGTATTTTATATTGTTTCTAAAGCATTGTAAACTATTTTTAAAGCATTTTAAAATCATTTAAAATTGTTCTTAAAGCAATTTAAATTATTTTTGAAGTATTTTAAATAGTTTTTAAAGCATTGTAAACGGTTTTTAAAGCATTTTATTTTTTTAAATTGTTTTGAAAGCATTTTAAAGCACATTTTGATTTAAAATTGTTTTTAAATCAATTTAAATTATTTTTAAAATTTTAATATTGTTTTTAAAGCATTGTAAACTATTTTTAAGGCATTTTAAATTGTTTTGAAAGAATTTTAAAAACATTTTAGAGTACTTTAAAGCTTTTCAAATTGTTGTTAAAGCATTTTAATGGAATTTAAAATTGTTTTTAAAACTTTTTAAAGTGCTTTAAATTGTTTTTAAATTATTTTGAACTAATTTAAATTGTTTTTAAAATGTTCCAAATTGTTTCAAAAACATTTTAAATTGTTCTTAAAGCATTTTAAGTTGTTTTTAAAGTGTTTAAAATTGTTTTTAAAACATTTTAAAACAGTTTTAAAGCATTTTCAATCGTTGTTAAACCACTCAAACTTATTTTTAAAACATTTTAAAATGTTTTTGAAACATTTTAAAATCATTTAAAACTATATTTAAACCAATTTAAATTTTTTTAAAGCACTGTAAACTATTTTTAAAACATTTAAAATTGTTCTTAAAGCAATTTAAATTACTTTTGAAGCATTTTAAATAGTTTTTAAAGCATTGTAAATGGTTTTTAAAGCATTTTAAATTGTTTTGAAAGCATTTTAAAATACTTTAAAGCTTTTTAAATCACTGTTAATGCATTTTAAAAGAATTTAAAATTGTTTTTAAAACATATTAGAGTGTTTTAAATTGTTTCAAATTATTTTGAACTATTTTAAAGTGTTTTTAAATCATTCTAAATTGTTTCAAAAACATTTTAAATTGTTTTTAAAGCATTTTAAATTGTTTTTAATGCGTTTAAAATTGTTTTTAAAACATTTTAAAGTACTTTAAAGCTTTTTAAATTGCTTATAAAACATTTTAAAACGGAATTAAAGCATTTTCAATTGTCGTTAAAGCACTTAATCATATTTTTAAAACATTTTAAAATCATTTAACATTTTTCTTAAATCAATTTAAATTATTTTTAAAGTATTTTATATTTCTAAAGCATTGTAAACTATTTTTAAGGCATTTTAAAATGATTTAAAATTGTTCTTAAAGCAATTTAAATTATTTTTGAAGTATTTTAAATAGTCTTTAAAGCATTGTAAATGGTTTTCAAAGCATTTTAAATTGTTTTGAAAGAATTTTAAAAACATTTTAAAGTACTTTAAATCTTTTTAAATAGTTGTTAAAGCATTTTAAAAGAATTTAAAATTGTTTTTAAAACATTCTAAAGTGTTTTTAAATTATTTTGAACTATTTTAAATTGATTTTAAAATGTTCTAAATTGCTTCAAAAACATTTCAAATTGTTTTCAAACCTTTTAAATTGTTTTTAAAGCATTTAAAATTGTTTTAAAAACATTTTAAAGTACTTTAAAGCACTTACACTTATTGTTAAAACATTTTAAAATGTTTTTGAAACATTTTAAAATGATTTAAAATTGTTCTTAAACTAATTTAAATTATTTTTGAAGTATTTTAAATTGTTTTTAAAGCATTGTAAACTATTTTTAAAGCATTTTAAATTGTTTTGAAAGCATTTTAAAAACATTTTAGAGTACTTTAAAGCTTCTTAAATTGTTGTTAAAACATTTTAAAAGAATTTATAATTGTTTTTAAAACATTTTCCAGTGTTTTAAATTGTTTTTAAATTATTTTGAGCTATTTTAAATTGTTTTCAAAATATTGTAAATTGTTTCAAAAACATTTTAAATTGTTTCACAAACATTTTAAATTATTTTTAAAGAATTTTAAATTGTTTTTAAAGCGTTTAAAATTGTTTGTAAAACATTTGAAAGTACTTTAAAGCTTTTTAAATTGTTTTTAAAACATTTTAAAATGGTTTTAAAGCATTTTCATTTGTTGTTAAGGCACTTAAACTTATTTTAAAAACATTTTAAAATGTTTTTGAAACATTTTAAAATCATTTAAAATTGTTATTAGATCAATTTAAATTATTTCTAAAGTATTTTAAATTGCTTTTAAAGAATTGTAAACTATTTTTAAAGCATTTCAAAATCATTTAAAATTGTTCTTAAAGCAGTTTAAATTATTTTTGAATTATTTTTGAATTATTTTAAATAGTTTTTAAGCGTCGTAAACTGTTTTCAAAGCATTTTAAATTGTTTTGAAAGAATTTTAAAAACATTTTAATTTACTTTAAAGCTTTTTAAATTGTTTTTAAAGAATTTTGGAAGAATTTAAAATTGTTTTTAAAACATTTTAAAGTGTTTTTAAATTATTTTGAACTATTTTTTTTTTTTAATGTTCTAAATTGTTTCAAAAACATTTTAAATTGCTTTTGGAGCATTTTAAATTGTTTTTAAAGCATTTAAAATTGTTTTAAGAACATTTTAAAGTACTTTAGAGCTTTTTAAATTGTTTTTAAAACATTTTAAAACGGTTTTAAAGCATTTTCAATTATTGTTAAAGCACTTAAACTTATTTTTGAAACATTTTAAAATGTTTTTGAAATCAATTTAAATTATTTTTAAAGTATTTTATATTGTTTCTAAAGCATTATAAACTATTTTTAAAGAATTTTAAAATCATTTAAAATTGTTCTTGAATAAATTTAAATTTATTTCGATGTATTTTAAACTGCTTTGAAAGCATTTTAAAAACATTTTAAAGTACTTTAAATCTTTTTAAATTGTTGCTAAAGTGTTTTAAAATAATTTAAAATTGTTTTTAAAACACTCTAAAGTGTTTTAAATTGTTTATTAATTATTTTGAACTATTTTAAATTGTTTTTTAAACGTTCTAAATTGTTTCAAAAACGTTTTAAATTGTTTTTAAAGCATTTAAAAAAAATTTAAAGAGTTTAAAATTCTTTTTAAAACATTTTAAAGTACTTTAAAGTTTTTAAAATTGTTTTGAAAACATTTTAAAACAGTTTTAAAGCATTTTCAATTGTTGTTAGAGCACTTAATCTTATTTTTAAAACATTTTAAAATGTTTTTGAAATATTTATAACATTTTAAAATCATTTAAAATTGTTCTTAAATCAATTTAAATTATTTTTGAAGTATTTTAAATTATTTTTAAAGCATTGCAAACTATTTTTAAAGAATTTTAAAATCATTTTAAAGTGTTTTGAAAGCGTTTTAAATTGTTTTGAAAGCATTTTAAAAGCATTTTAAAAGAATTTAAAATTGTTTTTAAAAGATTTTAAAGTGTTTTAAATTGTTTTTAAATTATTTTGAACTATTTTAAAGTGTTTTTAAAACTTTCTAAATTGTTTCAAAAACATTTTAATTTGTTTTTAAAACATTTTAAATTGTTTTTAAAGCGTTTAAAATTGCTTTTAAAACATTTTAAAGTACTTTAAAGCTTTCTAAATTGTTTATAAAACATTTTAAAACGAGTTTAAAGCATTTTCAATTGTGGTTAAAGCACTTAATCTTATTTTAAAATCATTTAAAATTCTTCTTCAATCAATTTAAATTATTTTTAAAGTATTTTAAATTGTTTTTAAAGCATTGCAAACAATTTTTAAACAATTTTAAAATCATTTTAAATTGTTTTCAAAGCGTTTTAAATTGTTTTGAAAGCGTTTTAAATTGTTTTGAAAGCGTTTTAAATTGTTTTTAAATTATTTTGAACTATTTAAAAGTGTTTTTAAAACTTTCTAAATTGTTTCAAAAACATTTTAGATTGTTTTTAAAGCATTTCAAATTATTTTTAAAGCGTTTAAATCATTTTAAAAGCATTTTAAATTGTTTTGAAAGCATTTTAAAAACGTTTTAAAGTACTTTAAAGCTCTTTAAATTGTGTTTAAAACATTTTAAAACGGTTTTAAAGCATTTTCAATTGTTGTTAAAGCACTTAAACGTATTTTTAAAACATTTTTAAATGTTTTTGAAACACTTCAAAATCATTTAAAATTGTTCTTAAATCAATTTAAATTATTTTTAAAATATTTTATATTGTTTTTAAAGCATTTTAAACTTTTTTAAAGCATTTTAAAATCATTTAAAATTGTTCTGAAAGCCATTTAAATTATTTTTGAAGTATTTTAAATAGTTTCTAAAGCATTGTAAACGCGTTTTAAAGCATTTTAAATTGTTTTGAAAGCATTTTAAAGCACTTTAAAGCTTTTTAATTGTTGTTAAAGCATTTTAAGAGAATTTAAAAATGCTTTTAAAACATTTTAAAGAGGTTTTAAATTATTTTATTTGCACTATTTTAAATTGTTTTTAAAACATTCTAAATTGTTTCAAAAACATTTTAAATTGTTTTTAAAGCATTTTAAATTGTTTTTAAAGCATTTAAAATTGCTTTTAAAACATTTTAAATTACTTTAAAGTTTTTTAAATTGTTTATAAAACATTTTAAAACAGGTTTAAAGCATTTTCAATTGTTGTTAAAGCACTTAAACGTATTTTTAAAACATTTTGAAATGGTTTTGAAACATTTTAAAACAATTTAAAATTGTTCTTAAATCAATTTAAGTTATTTTTAAAGTATTTTAAATTGTTTTTAAAGCATTGTAAACTATTTTTAAAGCATTTTAAATTGTTTTGAAAGAATATTAATAACATTTTAGAGTACTTTAAAGCTTTTAAAATTGTTGTTAAAGCATTTTAATAGAATTTAAAATCATTTTTAAAACATTTTAAAGTGCTTCAAATTGTTTTTAAATTATTTTGAACTAGTTTAAATTGTTTTTAAAACGTTCCAAATTGTTTCAAAAACATTTCAAATTGTTTTTAAAGCATTTTAAGTTGTTTTTAGAGAGTTTAAAATTGTTTTTAAAACATTTTAAAACAGTTTTAAAGCAATTTCAATTGTTTTCAAAACATTTTAAAATGGTTTTAAATCATTTTCAATTGTTGTTAAACCACTCAAACTTATTTTTAAAACAATTTAAAATGTTTTTGAAACATTTTAAAATCATTTAAAATTGTTTTTAAATCAATTTCAATTATTTTTAAAGTATTTTAAATTGTTTTTAAAACATTTTAAACTACTTTTAAATCATTTTAAAATCATTTAAAATTGTTCTTAAAGCAATTTAAATTATTTTTGAAGTATTTTAAATAGTTTTTAAAGCATTGTAAACAGTTTTTAAAGAATTTTAAATTGTTTTGAAAGCATTTTAAAGTACTTTAAATCTTTTTAAATCGTTGTTAATGCATTTTAAAAGATTTTTTTTTTTTTTTTTTAACATTTTAGAGTGTTTAAATTGTATTTAAATTATTTTTAGCTATTTTAAACTGTTTTTAAAACATTCTAAATTGTTTCAAAAACATTTTAAATTGTTTTTAAAGCATTTTAAATTGTTTTTGAAGCGTTTAAAATTGTTTTTAAAACATTTTAAAGTACTTTAAAGATTTTTAAATTGTTTATAAAACATTTTAAAACGTGTTTAAAGCATTTTCATTTGGGGTTAAAGCACTTAATCTTCTTTTTAAAACATTTTAAAATCATTTAAAATTGTTCTTAAATCAATTTAAATTATTTTTAAAGTATTTTAAATTGTTTTTGAAGCATTATGAACTATTTTTAAAGAATTTTAAAATCATTTTAAATTGTTTTGAAAGCATTTTAAAAACATTTTAAAGTACTTTAAAGCTCTTTAAATTGTTTTTAAAACATTTTAAAATGGTTTTAAAGCATTTTAAATTGTTGTTAAAGCGCTTAAACATATTTTTATAACATTTTAAAATGTTTTTGAAACATTTTAAAATCATCTAAAATTGTTCTTAAAGCAATTTAAATTATTTTTGAAGTATTTTAAATAGTTTTTAAAGCATTGTAAATGGTTTTTAAATCATTTTAAATTATTTTGAAAGCATTTTAAAAACATTTTAAAGTACTTTAAATCTTTTTAAATTGTTGTTAAAGAATTTTAAAATAATTTAAAATTGTTTTTAAAACATTTTGAAGTGTTTTTAAATTATTTTGAACTATTTTAAATTGTTTTTAAAACGTTGTAAATTGCTTGAAAAACATTTCGAATTGTTTTTAAACCATTTTAAATTGTTTCTAAAGTGTTTAAAATTGTTTTAAAAACATTTTAAAGTACTTTAAAGCTTTTTAATTTTTTTATAAAACATTTTAAAGTGGTTTTAAAGCATTTTCAATTGTTGTTAAATCACTTAATCTTATTTTTAAAACATTTTAAAATGTTTTAGAAACATTTTAAAATGATTTTAAATTGTTCTTAAATAAATTTAAAGTATTTTTGAAGTATTTTAAATTGTTTTTAAAACATTGTAAACTATTTTTAAAGCATTTTAAAATCATTTTCAATTGTTTTGAAAGCATTTTAAAAACATTTTAGAGTACTTTAAAGCTTCTTAAATTGTTGTTAAAACATTTTAAAAGAATTTATAATTGTTTTTAAAACATTTTACAGTGTTTTAAATTGTTTTTAAATTATTTTGAACTATATTAAATTGTTTTTAAAATGTTTTAAATTGTTTCAAAAACATTTTAAATTGTTTCAAAAACATTTTAAATTGTTTCAGAAACATTTTAAATTGTTTCAAAAACACTTTAAATTGTTTCAGAAACATTTTAAATTGTTTCAAAAACATTTTAAATAGTTTTTAAAGGCTTTAAAATTGTTTTAAAAACATTTTAAAGTACTTTAAAGCTCTTTAAATTGTTTTTAAAACATTTTAAAACGGTTTTAAAGCATTTTCAATTGTTGTTAAAGCACTTAATCTTATTTTTGAAACATTTTAAAATGTTTTTGAAACATTTTAAAATCATTTAAAATTGTTCTTAAAGAAATTTAAATTATTTTTTATTTATTTTAAACAGTTTTTAAAGCATTGTAAAAGGTTTTTACATAATTTTAAACTATTTTGAAAGCATTTAAAAACATTTTAAAGTACTTTAAAGGTTTTTGAATTGTTGTTAAAGTGTTTTAAAAGAATTTAAAATTGTGTTTTAAATTGTTTATAAATTATTTTGAAATATTTTAAATTATTTTTAAAACGTTCTAAATTGTTTCAAAAACATTTTAAATTGTTTTTAAAGCATTTTAAGTTGTTTTTAAAGTGTTTAATTTAAAAAAAAAAAAAAAAACATTTTAAAGTACTTTAAAACTTTTTTAAATTTTTTTTAAAACATTTTAAAATGGTTTTAAAGCATTTTAAATTGTTGTTAAACCACATAAACTTATTCTTAAACATTTTAAAATGTTTTTGAAACATTTTAAAATCATTTAAAATTGCTCTTCAATCAATTTAAATTATTTTTCAAGTATTTTATATTGTTTCTAAAGCATTGTAAACTATTTTTAAAGCATTTTAAAATCATTTAAAATTGTTCTTAAAGCAATTTAAATTATTTTTTTATGTATTTTAAACAGTTTTTAAAGCATTGTAAACGATTTTTAGAGCATTTTAAACTGTTTTGAAAGAATTTTAAAAACATTTTAAAGTACTTTAAAGCTTTTTAAATTATTGCTAAAGCGTTTTAAAAGAATTTAAAATTGTTTTTAAAACATTCTAAAGTGTTTTAAATTATTTTGAACTATTTTAAATTGTTTTTAAAACGTTCTAAATTGCTTCAAAAACATTTCAAATTGTTTTTAAAGAATTTTAAATTGTTTTTAAAGCGTTGAAGATTGTTTTTAAAACATTTTAAAGTACTTTAAAGCTTTTTAAATTGTTTATAAAACATTTTAAAACGGTTTTAATGGATTTTCAGTTGTTTTTAAATCGCTTACACTTATTTTTAAAACATTTTAAAATGTTTTTGAAACATTGTAAAATCATTTAAAATTGTTCTTAAATCAATTTAAATTATTTTTCCAGTATTTTATATTGTTTCTAAAGCATTGTAAACTATTTTTAAAGCATTTTAAAATCATTTAAAATTGTTCTTAAAGCAATTTAAATTATTCTTGAAGTATTTTAGATAGTTTTTAAAGCATTGTAAATGGTTTTTAAAACATTTTAAATTGTCTTTAAAGCATTTTAAAAACATTTGAAAGTACTTTAAATCTTTTTAAATTGTTGTTAAAGCATTTTAAAAGCATTTAAAATTGTTTTTAAAACATTTTAAAGTGTTTTTAAATTATTTTGAACTATTTTAAATTGTTTTAAAAACATTCTAAATTGCTTCAAAAACATTTCAATTTGCTTTTAAAGCATTTCAAATTGTTTTCAAAGCGTTGAAAATTGTTTTTAAAACATTTTAAAGTACTTTAAAGCTTTTTAAATTGTTTATAAAACATTTTAAAACGGTTTTAAAGCATTTTCAATTGTTGTTAAAGCACTTACACTTATTTTTAAAACATTTTAAAATGTTTTTGAAACATTTTAAAATGACTTAAAATTTTTCTTAAATCAATTTAAATTATTTTTGAAGTATTTTAAATTGTCTTTAAAGCATTGTAAACTATTTTTAAAGCATTTTAAAATTATTTAAAATTGTTTTGAAAGCATTTTAAAAACATTTTAGAGTACTTTAAATCTCTTTAAATTGTTTTTAAAACATTTTAAAGTGTTTTAAAATCATTTAAAATTTTTCTTAAATCAATTTAAATTATTTTTAAAGTATTTAATATTGTTTCTAAAGCATTGTAAACTATTTTTAAAGAATTTTAAAATCATTTAAAATTGTTCCTAAAGCCATTTAAATTATTTTTGATGTATTTTAAACAGTTTTTAAAGCATTGTAAACGGTTTTTAAAGCATTTTAAACTATTTTGAAAGCATTTTAAAAACATTTTAAAGTACTTTAAAGCTTAATAAATTGTTGCTAAAGCGTTTTAAAAGAATTTAAAATTGTTTTTAAAACAATCTAGAGTGTTTTAAATTTTTTATAAATTATTTTGAACTATTTTAAATTGTTTTTAAAACGTTCTAAATTGTTTCAAAAACATTTCAAATTGTTTTTAAAGCATTTTAAATTGTTTTTAAAGCGTTGAAAACTATTTTTAAAACATTTTAAAGTACTTTAAAGCTTTTTAAATTGTTTATAAAACATTTTAAAATGGTTTTAAAGCATTTTCAATTGTTGTTAAATCACTTACACTTATTTTTAAAACATTTTAAAATGTTTTTGAAACATTTTAAAATCATTTAAAATTGTTCTTAAATCAATTTAAATTATTTTTCCAGTATTTTATATTGTTTCTAAAGCATTGTAAACTATTTTTAAAGCATTTTAAAATCATTTAAAATTGTTCTTAAAGTAATTTAAATTATTTTTGATGTATTTTAAATAGTTTTTAAAGCATTGTAAATGGTTTTTAAAACATTTTAAATTGTTTTGAAAGCATTTTAAAGTACTTTAAAGTTTTCTAAATTGTTGTTAAAGAATTTTAAAAGAATTTAAAATTGTTTTTAAAAATTTTAAATTGTTTTTAAATTATTTTGAACTATTTTAAATTGTTTTAAAAACATTCTAAATTGCTTCAAAAACATTTCAAATTGTTTTTAAAGGATTTTAAATTGTTTTTAAAGCGTTGAAAATTGTTTTTAAAACATTTTAAAGTACTTTAAAGCTTTTTAAATTGTTTATAAAACATTTTAAAACGGTTTTAAAGCATTTTCAGTTGTTGTTAAAGCACTTACACTTATTTTTAAAACATTTTAAAATGTTTTTGAAACATTTTAAAATGATTTAAAATTGTTCTTAAATCAATTTAAATTATTTTTGAATTATTTTAAATTGTCTTTATAGCATTGTAAACTATTTTTAAAGCATTTTAAAATCATTTTAAATTGTTTTGGGAGCATTTTAAAACCATTTTAGAGTACTTTAAAGCTTCTTAAATTGTTGTTAAAACATTTTAAAAGAATTTATAATTGTTTTTAAAACATTTTACAGTGTTTTAATTTTTTTTTAAATTATTTTAAGATTGTTATTAAATCAATTTAAAATATTTTTAAAGTATTTTAAAATGTTTTTAAAACATTGTAAACTATTTTTAAAGCATTTCAAAATTATTTAAAATTGTTCTTAAAGCAATTTAAATTATTTTTGAATTATTTTAAATAGTTTTTAAAGCGTCGTAAACTGTTTATAAAGCATTTTAAATTGTTTTGAAATAATTTTAAAAACATTTTAAAGTAAATTAAAGCTTTTTAAATTGTTGTTAAAGCATTTTGAAAGAATTTAAAATTGTTTTTAAAACATTCTAAAGTGTTTTTAAATTAGTTTGAACTATTTAAAATTGTTTTTAAAATGTTCTAAATTGTTTCAAAAACATTTTAAATTTCTTTTGAAGCATTTTAAATTGTTTTTAAAGCGTTTGAAATTATTTTAAAGACATTTTAAAGTACTTTAAAGCTTTTTAAATTGTTTTTAAAACATTTTAAAACGGTTTTAAAGCATTTTCAATTCTTGTTAAAGCACTTAAACTTATTTTTGAAACATTTTAAAATCATTTAAAATTGTTCTTAAATCAATTTAAATTATTTTTAAAGTATTTTATATTGTTTCTAAAGCATTGTAAACTATTTTTAAAGCATTTTAAAATCATTTAAAATTGTTCTTAAAGCAATTTAAATTATTTTTGATGTATTTTAAACAATTCTTAAAGCATTGTAAACGGTTTTTAAAGCATTTTAAACTGTTTTGAAAGCATTTTAAGAACATTTTAAAGTATTTTAAAGGTTTTTAAATTGTTGTTAAAGCGTTTTAATAGAATTTAAAATTGTTTTTAAAACATTCCAAAGTGTTTTAAATTGTTTATAAATTATTTTGAACTATTTTAAAACGTTCTAAATTGTTTCAAAAACATTTTAAATTGTTTTTAAAGCATTTTAATTTGTTTTTAAAGTGTTTAATTTTTTTTTAATCATTTAAAGTACTTTAAATCTTTTTAAATTGTTTTTAAAACATTTTAAAATCATTTAAAATTGTTCTTAAATCAATTTAAATTATTTTTAAAGTATTTATATTGTTTCTAAAGAATTGTAAACTATTTTTAAGGCATTTTAAAATCATTTAAAATTGTTCTTAAAGCAATTTAAATTTTTTTGATGTATTTTAAATAGTTTTTAAAGCATTGTAAACAGTTTTTAAAGAATTTTAAACTGTTTTGAAAGCATTCTAAGAACATTTTAATGTGCTTTAAAGCTTTTTAACTTGTTGTTAAAGCGTTTTAAAAGAATTTAAAATTGTTTTTAAAGCATTCTAAAGTGTTTTAAATTGTTTATAAATTATTTTGAACTATTTGAAATTGTTTTTAAAACATTCTAAATTGTTTCAAAAACATTTTAAATTGTTTTTAAAGCATTTTAAGTTGTTCTTAAAGTGTTTAATTTAATTTTTTTTAACATTTTAAAGTAACTTAAAGCTCTTTATATTGTTTTTAAAACATTTTAAAACGGTTTTAAACCATTTTCAATGGTTGTTAAACCACTTAAACTTATTCTTAAAACATTTTAAAATCATTTAAAATTGTTTTTAAATCAGTTTGAATTGTTTTTAAAGTATTTTAAATTGTTTTTAAAGCATTGTAAACTATTTTTAAAACATTTTAAAATCATTTAAAATTGTTCTTAAGGCAATTTAAATTATTTTTGAAGTATTTTAAATAGTTTTTAAAGCATTGTAAACGGTTTTTAAAGCAATTTAAATTGTTTTGAAAGCATTTTAAAGCACTTTAAAGCTTTTTAATTGTTGTTAAAGCATTTTAAAAGAATTTAAAATCTTCTTAAAACATTTTAAAGTGTTTTTAAATTATTTTGAACTATTTTAAATTGTTTTTAAAACATTCTAAATTGTTTCAAAAACATTTTAAATTGTTTTTAAATCATTTTACATTGTTTTAAAGCGTTTAAAATTGTTTTTAAAACATTTCAAAGTACTTTAAAGCTTTTTAAATTGTTTATAAAACATTTTAAAATGGGTTTAAAACATTTTCAATTGTTTTAAAAGAATTTAAAAACATTTTACAGTAATTTAAAGATTTTTAAATTGTTGTTAAAGCGTTTTAGTAGAATTTAAAATTGTTTTTAAAACATGTTAAAGTGTTTTAAATTGTTTTTAAGTTATTTTGAACTAATTTAATTTTTTTGTAAATGTTTCAAAAACATTTTAATTTTTTTTAAAGCATTTTAATTTGGTTTTAAAGTGTTTAACATTGTTTTTAAAACATTTTAAAGTACTTTAAAGCTTTTAAAATTGTTTTTAAAACATTTTAAAACGGTTTTAGAGCATTCTCAATTGTGGTTAAACCACTCAAACTTATTTTTAAAACATTTTAAAATGTTTTTGAAACATTTTAAAATCATTTAAAATTGTTTTTAAATTAATTTAAATTGTTTTTGAAGTATTTTAAACTGTTTTTAAAGCATTGTAAACTATTTTTGAATTGTTTTTAAAGCATTTTAAAATCATTTAAAATTGTTCTTAAAGCAATTTAAATTGTTTTTAAAGCATTTTAAACTATTTTTAAAGCATTCTCAATTGTTTTGAAAGCATTTTAAATTGTTTTGAAAGAATTTTAAAATACTTTAAAGCTTTTTAAATTGCCGTTAATGCATTTTAAATGAATTTAAAATTATTTTTAAAAAAATTTAGAGTGTTTTAAATTATTTTTAAATTATTTTGAACTATTTTAAACTATTTTTTACACTTTCTAAATTGTTTCAAAAACATTTTAAATTGTTTTTGAAGCATTTTAATTTTTTTTGAAGCGTTTAAAATTGTTTTTAAAACATTTTAAAGTACTTTAAAGCTTTTTAAACTATTTATAAGACATTTTAAAACGGGTTTAAAGCATTTTCAATTGTTGTTAAAGCACTTAATCTCATTTTTAAAACATTTTAAAATCATGTAAATTTTTTCTTAAATCAATCTAAATTATTTTTGAAGTATTTTAAATTATTTTTAAAGCATTGCAAACTATTTTTATAGAATTTTAAAATCATTTTAAAATGTTTTGAAAGCATTTTAAATTGTTTTGAAAACATTTTAAAAGAATTTAAAGTACTTTAAGGATTTTTAAATTGTTGTTAAAGGATTTTAAAAGAATTTAAAATAGTTTTTAAAACATTTTAAAGTGTTTTAAATTAGTTTTAAATTATTTTGAACTATTTTAAAGTGTTTTTAGAACTTTCTAAATTGTCTCAAAAACATTTTAAATTGTTTTTAAAGCATTTTAAATTGTTTTTAAAGCATTTAAATTGTTTTGAAAGCATTTTAAATTGTTTTGAAAGCATTTTAAAAACATTTTAAAGTACTTTAGAACTCTTTAAATTGTTTTTAAAACATTTTAAAATGGTTTTAAAGCATTTTCAATTCTTGTTAAAGCACTTAAACTTATTTTTAAAATGTTCTTGAAACATTTTAAAATTATTTAAAATTGATCTTAAATCAATTTAAATTATTTTAAAAGTATTTTATATTGTTTCTAAAGCATTGTGAACTATTTTTAAAGCATTTTAAAATCATTTAAAATTTGTTCTTAAAGCAATTTGAATTATTTTTGATTATTTTAAACGGCTTTTAAAGCATTTTAAACTGTTTTGAAAGCATTTTAAAGTACTTTAAAGATTTTTAAATTGTTGCTAAAGCATTTAAAAAGAATTTAAAATTCTTTTTAAAACATTCTAAAGTGTTTTAAATTGTTTATAAATTATTTTGAACTATTTTAAATTGTTTTTAAAACGTTCTAAATTGTTTCAAAAACATTTTAAATTGTTTTTAAAGCATTTTAAGTTGTTTTTAAAGTGTTTATAATTGTTTTTAAAACATTTTAAAGTACTTTAAATCTTTTTAAATTGTTTTTAAAACATTTTAAAATGTTTTTAAAGCATTTTCAATTGTTAAACCACTCAAACTTATTTTTAGAACATTTTAAAACGTTTTTGAAACTTTTTTTTTTTTTTTTTTGTAAGCTGGGGTGGGACTCTCCGATTTACATGTCCATTATGTACCCCTCTACGGGGGAAGGGTAGCCCAAGATTTGAACCCAAGACTTCCGGTTCGGTGAGACTTCATTTCCACGGCCCTTGCCGCTTGAGCTACCCCATGTGGACAACGTTTTTGAAACATTTTAAAATCATTTAAAATTGTTTTTAAATCAATTTAAATTATTTTTAAAGTATTTTAAATTGTTTTTAAAGCATTGTAAACTATTTTTAAATCATTTAAAATTGTTCTTAAAGAAATTTAAATTACTTTTAAAGCATTTTAAATTGTTTTGAAAGCATTTTAACGTACTTTAAAGCTTTTTAAATTGTTGTTAATGGATTTTAAAAGAAATTAAGATTGTTTTTAAAACATTTTAGAGTGTTTTAAATTGTTTTTAAATTATTTTGAACTATTTTAAAATGTTTTTAAGACATTCTAAATTGTTTCAAAACATTTTAAATTGTTTTTAAAGCATTTTAAATTGTTTTTAAAGCGTTTAAAAATGTTTTTAAAACATTTTAAAGTACTTTAAAGATTTTTAATTTGTTTATAAAACATTTTAAGCATTTTCAATTGTTGTTAAAGCACTTAATCTTATTTTTAAAACATTTTAATTTTTTTTTGAAATATTTTAAAACATTTAAAATTGTTCTTAAATCAATGTAAATTATTTTTGAAGTATTTTCAATTGTTTTTAAAGCATTGCAAACTATTTTTAAAGAATTTTAAAATCATTTTAAATTGTTTTGAAATCGTTTTAAATTCTTTTGAAATCGTTTTAAATTGTTTTGAAAGCATTTTAAAGTACTTTAAATATTTTTAAATTGTTGTTAAAGCATTTTAAAAGAATTTAAAATTATTTTTAAAACATTTTAAAGTGTTTTAAATTGTTTTTAAATTATTTTGAACTATTTTAAAGTGTTTTTAAAACTTTCTAAAATGTTTCAAAAACATTTTAAAATCTTTTTAAAGCATTTTAAATTGTTTTTAAAGCATTTAAATCGTTTTGAAAGAATTTTAAATTGTTTTGAAAGCATTTTAAATTGTTTTTAAAGCGTTTAAATCGTTTTGAAAGAATTTTAAATTGTTTTGAAAGCATTTTAAAAACATTTTAAATTAATTTAAATCTATTTAAATTGTTTTTAAAACATTTTAAAATGGTTTTAAAGCATTTTCAATTGTTTTTAAATCACTTAAACTGATTTTCAAAACATTTTAAAATGTTTTTGAAACATTTTAAAATCATTTGAAATTGTTCTTAAATCAATTTAAATTATTTTTAACGTATTTTATATTGTTTCTAAAGCATTGTAAACTATTTTTAAAGCATTTTAGAATCATTTAAAATTGTTCTTAAAGCAATTTAAATTATTTTTGAAGTATTTTAAATAGTTTTTAAAGCACTGTAAATGGTTTTTAAAGCATTTTAAATTGTTTTGAAAGCATTTTAAAGCACTTTAAAGCTTTTTAATTGTTTTTAAAGCATTTTAAAAGAATTTAACATTGTTTTTAAAACATTTTAAAGTGTTTTTAAATTATTTTGAACTATTTTAAATTGTTTTCATAATGTTCTAAATTGTTTCGAAAACATTTTAAATTGTTTTTAAAGCATTTTAAATTGTTTTTAAAGTGTTTAAAATTGTTTTTAAAACATTTTAAAGTACTTTAAAGCTCTTTAAATTGTGTTTAAAACATTTGAAAACGGTTTTAAAGCATTTTCAATTGTTGTTAAAGCACTTAAACTTATTTTTAAACATTTTAAAATCATTTAAAATTGTTCTTAAATCAATTTAAATTATTTTTAAAGTATTTTATATTGTTTTTAAAGCACTGTAAACTATTTTTAAAGCATTTTAAAATCATTTAAAATTGCTCTTAAAGAAATTTAAATTATTTTTGAAGTATTTTAAATATTTTTTAAAGCATTGTAAATGGTTTTTAAAGCATTTTAAACTGTTTTGAAAGCATTTTATATTGTGTTTTTTTTTTTAACAAAGTCGGTTACTCATATATTATAAAAGCCAGCAAACCAAAATTCTAGTACAGAAGGGGAATAACTCTGAGAGCTGAGGTACAAAAGTGGGTTCACAGACCCGAATTCCTCTAAGCTTCTCTTGATTGAACACAAAGCTAAAAACAAACGGCTATATTGCCTGACAAATGAGCCTCCTATCCAACTGAATTTACAATGCATAAATTTCAAGGGAAGTGCTGAGTGACTGAATCGTCCGGGAGCTGATCCCTCCGAGCACTTGCTTTGGTTGAAGCTTCTGCCTGCTGGCTCTCGGTGAGGGAGAGAAGATGATCAATGGCCGCCTCCAAGTGGATGCAACGGTCCTTTAAGTCTTCAATCTCTTTCTTCCTTTTCTCCAACTTCTTGCGCTTGGAGTTCCTATCAGAGTGATAGTCTTCAGCCAGCTCTTTCAGCTGCTTGATCAGACTGTTAATCATGATCGTATTGGATTTGCACATGTTACACTCCTTATTGTTGAAGATGTGTCCCATAGAATTGCTGGGCTGAGCCTGGTTGGCTAGCTGGTTTGGGTGCTCCGCCATCCTGGCAGTCTGGAAACCAGGATCAAAAGTATCACGAGGAGGGGGAATTGATGATACAGAGGGCGTGAAGACAATGCCACAAATCTGCGGGCGCGCTAGATTAATGGAGAAGGGACTCAGACAGTGAATGAGGGCGCTGCTGAGGACATAAACAAGATTTCTAGCAATGAGCAAAGTACTGGAAAGCGAAACAGGGGTTACCAAGAACAGAGGACGAAGGCCTGGATCCCGGAACGTGCAGATGGCCTCCGAAAGATGCCTGAGCTTGGAGAGAGTGAAGGAGTGGCTTCTTACTTGAATACAGGCTGTGGAGGTCTGGTGAACTTGACTGCACGCCAAGAGGAGCCCGGTGTTTGCCGAAAACAAGATACTGGTCTTATGATCCTGGAAGGAGTCTTCTAACTCGAGCCTTCGCCTGTAGGAGTCACCGCGCCTCTGTCTTTGAGCTGTGATGGCCCTGAGCTGATCACTGTCATTTATAGAAGCCATGAGGACTTGCTCACTCTTGATTCAGTTAATGGAGTATCTGTTCTTAGAATCGGTGAGATCTTTGGGGGAGATTTTTACGTGTCCTAGGAGCCTGCCACCTGAATGAGCGTGATCACACCTTCTGAGATTGTCTGCGCTGACCGATGAGAGAGTCCATACCCTGCCTGCATTCCTCAGATCCTGAGGGCGATACGCTGTCCTGTAGTACCTATTTTGGCAGTCGAGAAGGATAGGGAATGATGAAGATAAGTTGTAAATGGGCCAAGTGCATTGATACAGATGCCTGAGGTGACCGATAACCTGGAGAGAGGGGAGAGAGGCCTGTCTATGGAATATCCCTTTCGTAATACTCATTGTTTTCCTTGACCTGGCCTGTGGGTCTTCTTGTTGCATTGTTTGCTTGCTCATCCGCTTCCAAATTGTTGCTTCTTAGGATATGCTTGAAAGTCACTTTGCTGAAGCCCCTGATCTGGTCCATGATTCTGCCTTTGATTCTGTTTAAGGCTGTTTGGTTAAAGTCTTTTCCAGAGTTCATAGCTGCTATTATGATTGCAGAGTCGCCCAGTACTAGAAGATTTTGGATGCCTAGCCTCATGGCGATGGAGGTCCCCATTAGAAGGTTGTAGGCTTCAGCCTTGTTGTTCGTCATGGTACCCAAACCCCACTCATAAGTAACGATCATTTTCCCCAGAGGATCCCTGATTATTCCCCCAGCTCCAGCTCTGCCTGGATTATTTTTTGAGGCCCCGTCAAAGTGAAGAGTATACCTCTTTTGATTTTGGATCCAATTGTTGATTTCGTCCTTTGTCCCTCTCAGTTTCCAATCCTTTTGACCAGGTCCTGCTATTGTATTATTATTTGTTCTTGGTTTGTAGTTGAATCTCCTGACCCATTCCTTCACCCTGCCATCTGTATAGTCCGGGTCTGCTTGGGAGATTCCATTTACTTCTATTGTTTCTGTGATGAGAGCAGAAGTTTTAGCTAGAATGCTGGATATACTAGGTTTCTTATTTTTGAAAATACTTTCATTCCTAGCTAACCATAACTGCCAACAGAGATTTGAAGGGATGTTGTTCCATATCCTCCTTGCCAAATTCATGTTTTTGTTGGCGTAAGGGAAGCTTTTCCCCCAGCCTTTCTGGAGGAGAGAAATCTGATTGGGAAGGTCTCCAATATTTAGAGGACTAGCTATGAGCTTCCAACAGGACCTTGCAACCGGACATTCAATGAAAAGGTGGTTGATGTTTTCCTCTGCCTCCCTGCACATGAAGCAAACTGAGGGGCCCTGTATACCCTTTTTCCTAAGGTTTTCTGCTGTTAGGATTTTGCCATGAAGTAGAGTCCAATTGAATAGTTTTATCTTTGGCAGGCTTTCAATTCTCCATGCTGCTTTATATAGATGCCAATTGTTGATTGCTGATGAGTTTTGGAGTGCCTTATATCCTTCTTTCACTGTGTAGGTGCCTCCTGTTGGATCCCAAACATAATTTTCATCTGTAGTTCTGTTTGTAGGGGCAGACCCTATGAGAGAGAGCTTCAGGTCACTCCAGAGATTCGCTATTTCATTGGGGAGATGTAGTGCCTTCCATCCAATCCATTTGTTTTGGTCCCAAATGGAGATGTCAAAGAGGGTTTTGAGGTTAGCTTCTGTCATCCACTGATGAAGGGGCCTGAAATTGATGGACTTTTCCCTGGCTTCCGTGCCCATAATTCTATCCTCCCAAATGCTGGTGTGCCTTCCATTGCCTGGGGCTTTAGATATGCTAGATTTGAAAAGGGGAATGGTTTTTTTGATCAATTTCCAAACGGGTGTACAATGTCTATCAGTGATGACTTCAGAGAGGATGTTGCTGTTGATCCCATTCAGATATTTCCTTTTGATGGCCTCTGCCCACCAGGTCCCTTTCTCATTGAGGATTCTCCAAGTTAATTTAAAACCCATTGCCATATTTGCCAGTCTCGGAATTCTAATTCCCAGTCCTCCTTTTTCTATGGGAAGGATTACCTTTTCCCAGCTCACCAAGCTGAATTTTTTTATGTCTTTCTTTCCCCCTTTCCATAGGAAACTTCTGATAAGCAGCTCCATGTGCTTATGAATGCTTGCTGGGGCGAGGGTAATGGCAAATTGGTAGATAGGAAGGGCTGATAGAATGGCCTTGATGAGTATAGTTCTGCCCGCCAAGTTGAGCCAATACATCCCCCAGCTCTGCAATTTCCCCCTCAACTTCTCAATAAGCTTTACCCAAACTTCATTTTTGATTGATTCTTTGGCTAGCGGCAGCCCTAAATACATAAAGTGGGACCAATTTGATTGGGCTGGGATTTCCATAATCAAAGAGATTCTTTGGGTTATGTATCTTGGGACGTTCCATGTATAAACCATGCACTTATTGTTGTTTAATTTGCCCCCAGAGGCTTGGAGGAAGAGGTCCAGAATGTTCTTGAATCTCCTGGCCATGAGGCTTGAAGCACCACCAATTAGAAGGGTGTCATCTACAAATAATGAGTGATTGATTCCCTTGGAGCCTCGAACAATGTCCACTCCTGTTATCTCCTTTAACTTTCGCTTGTTTTCAAGGTGCAGACTTAAAGTTTCTGCCATGATGATATAGAGGAAAGGAGAAAGAGGACATCCTTGCCTTAGGCCTCTTGAACTCTTGAAGGCGCTGCAGGGCCTGCCATTAATTAAAGGGGCTGTCCAATTGTTGGAGATGCATTCCATGATCCTACTGATGAAGAGCTCTGACACACCAAAGTTCTTTAGGACTGCCTGCAGAAATGAGTGGTTTACCCTATCGAAAGCGTTCGCCATGTCCAACTTGATTATCATACCCTTTTCATTCCTGGCTACACTGCTGTGTATCGCCTCCTGAATGAGAATAACATTATCTGTAATATGTCTCTTGGGGACAAATCCTCCTTGATTTTCGGAAATAAGTGAGGGAAGGATTTTTTTTAACCTATTTGCCAGAATCTTAGTGATAATTTTGTATGAGACATTGCATAATGAGATAGGTCTGAACCTGTCAAAAGATTGGGGATTGGGCTCTTTTGGGATTAGCGCTATATGTGAAGATTTTATGCTGCTGCCCATTTTGCATTTTGAGTGAAAATTTTTCACCATTCTTATGTAGTCTTTCTTGATAATATCCCAGTGAGTTTTATAAAAGCTCACCGTGAAGCCAGCAGGCCCAGGGGCTTTGTCCAAGGGCATACTTTGAATTGCCCATTCAATCTCCTCCCTTGAGATTTCTTTATCCAGCTCACAGTTTTGTGCTTCAGAGACCTTTCTGTCAATGATATTGATGAATTCCGGATTTTCCTGATAATGAGGGTCTGCTGAAAGGAGAGTTTGGAAATATCTAGAAGCGGCCTCCTTGATTTCCCCTTGGTCCATAAGCTCTCTGCCTTCATAAGTTATCCTTTCTATGTTGTTTCCAGCTCTCCTTACTTTAAGACTGTTATGGAAAAATGAGGTGTTTTTGTCCCCAGAATTGAGCCAGAGACATCTTGACTTCTGTCTTTGCTCGTCCTCTTCTTTACGATGCTGGCTGTAGAGCGCCTTATACAACTCACTTTCTTTCCTTTGGTCTTCTTCTGTATCTTGACTGGCTTCCTTATCCTGATTCCATTGCTCCAATATCATTTGTAGGTCGATTTTTGCCTTCCTTTCCTCTAACGCGTGATTCCTGGCCCACTGTTTTATGGCAATCCGCAGCAGTTTGATCTTAGATTCCCAAATGAAGTGTGGGGAGCCTGTTATCCTCATTGCCCAGGTTTCTTCAATCACTTTTTTGAAGTCCTCACAGGAATCCCATGCCCTGTTGTATTTGAATGGCAACGGGCCCATGTCTTCCCCTTTGTCTAAATGCAGCGCCACTGGCTTGTGATCTGATATGAAGCCCTGTATAATTGTACTTCGGATCCTCGAGAAGTTGGCAACAATTCTCTCCTAGACCAGAATTCGGTCAAGTCTCTCTTTGATATTGTTTCTACCTGTTCTTTTGTTTGACCAGGTGTAGCAGCCATTCTGAGGGGGTATGTCAATAAGGCTGTGTGTTTGAATAATTTCTTCCAGCTTGTCTCTTGAGGGATCGGCCAAGAAATTCCCTCCCATTTTTTCATCGGCATTCCTTATTAGGTTGAGGTCTCCTCCCAGGAAAATATTCCTCCCTTGAGCAGTCCCAAGATCTATGATGAGAGAATCCCAGCAAGAGGCTTTATCTCTGAAATGGGGAGGAGCATAGACATTATAAATTGTGTATTCTTCCATCTTAGCTGTGCTTTGCAAATCTAGTCTTATCCACCAACTGCTGTGCCTGTTGTCTGTGAGCTTCCATTTGTTTTTATTCCATATTGCCCCTATGCCTCCTGAGGCTCCTATTGCACTAATAGCTAGACCTTCATAATTTCTACTTCTTTTTAAGCTGTTTTGGAATTCTTGTTCATTGATTTTGGTCTCCTGGAGTAGGAGGAAGTCTGGATGTTCTGTTTTAATAAGGTCTCGGACTGCATTTAACTTAAGGGAGGATCCCATCCCCCTACAGTTCCAAGAGACCAAAATCACCATTTGCTTGATTTATTGTGGATCCTGCTCTTCTCCTTCATCTTCTCCCCGCTTCCTTTATTCTTGCCAAGGAAAGTATCCATTGGCTGCTGGGTCCCTGTGGCCATTTCTTTTGCTGCATTCTCATCTCTTATCTCTTTGTTTGATTTCCTTCCTACTTTTCTTGGGGGATCCGTGGCTGAGATGTTTTCCTTTGTTTTATTTCTAGTTAGAATTATTTCCACTGTTGGAGGGGGGGAGGCCTGGAGGGGGGAAGAAGGGGAAGCCCGGGGGCCCTTGGGAGACGGAGGGGGGGATAAGGGTTCCTCTGAAGCCAAGGATTCAAAAGGATTGGAGGAGGAAGGGATGGTAGGGCCAGATCCAGAGGGATGAGAAGAGGGGATTGGGGTTTTAGAGGAGGGCTCTAATGTAACAGGAGGAGGGTTTGTCTTTTTTTTTTTTTGACGATTTCCCAAGCTTCTTCCGGGGCTTCCTCATTGCTATTATCTTTTGATTTAGATTTACTGCACCTATTAGCAAAATGCCCATATTCATGACATACCTTACACTTGAACGACAACTGCTCATAGTCCACCTGCTGAATGTGCGTCCACTGGTCTACTTTGAGTTTGATTGCCTCCGGTAATCCTTTCCCCAGATCCACTTCTACGCATATCCTAGCGCATGCATGCATGTTCTCCTTTGGCTCCGATCTGTCGATGTATTTCCCAACCGCGTTCCCGATGGCTCGCACAGATTCATCTCCCCAACAGTGAAGCGGGAGATGTGGAAGGCGGACCCAAACAAGGACTGCGTTGGGGACGTCCATTTCTGGATCGAAGTCAGGAGTCCATCGGTTGAGATAAAGGCCTCTGGTATCCATGAAGTAGGGACCATTTCTGAAAATAAGGTTACGGTCTTCCACTGATTCAAAGAGGAAGGTGAAGAACCCCCTTCCACAAAACCTTATAGCGATCTTTCCTTGGACCATTGCATTCCAGTTTCGTTCCACCCAACGTTGGACCGAGCGGGGAGAAGGCCATAACCCCGTGAATTGGCCAACCAGACCTCGTTCAGCAAGAGACACAACAGCTCTCCTTGGAAGGGCGGGGGGGAGCGAGACTTCCGGGATTTCATCAAGTTTTTTGACAAACTTTGTGGCAGAAGGGCGGATCCTTTCCGAGCTATTCTCTGGAATGAGAGATGCAAAAGCTTTGTCCAGTTCTGCGTGCTCCTGAGAGGGAGGGTCCATAGTGCAGCGCAGGGGCGCTCTGACAACGAACGGGTAAAGGGCAGGAGGCCCAGAAGAGGAGAGGGCAGGAGGCCCTGGGCAATGAGGGGTCAGCAGCAGGAGGCTGCGGCCCAGCAGCAGAGCTGCCAGGCGCGGGCGCGCTCAGGGATCAGGGCAGGGGCGCAGCAGGGCGCGGGAGCAGAGCGCGGGGAATATGAAAAGTAATTTTAATAACACCCGAAAGCATTTTATATTGTTTTTAAAGCGTTTAAAATTGTTTTTTAAACATTTTAAATTACTTTAAAGCTTTTTAAATTGTTTATAAAACATTTTAAAACGGGTTTAAAGCATTTTAAATTCTTGTTAAAGCACTTAAAATTATTTTTAAAACATTTTAAAATGTTTTTGAAACATTTTAAAACAATTTTAAATTGTTCTTAAATCAATTTAAATTATTTTTAAAGTATTTTAAATTGTTTTTAAAGCATTGTAAACTATTTTTAAAGCATTTTAAATCGTTTTGAAAGAATTTTAAGAACATTTTAGAGTACTTTAAAGCTTTTTAAATTGTTGTTAAAGTGTTTTAATAGAATTTAATATTTTTTTTAAAACATTTTAAAGTGCTTTAAATTGTTTTTAAACTATTTTGAACTAATTTAAATTGTTTTTAAAACGTTCCAAATTGTTTCAAAAACATTTTAAATTGTTTCTAAAGAATTTTAAGTTGTTTTTAAAGTGTTTAAAATTGTTTTCAAAACATTCTAAAGTACTTTAAATCTTTTTAAATTATTTTTAAAACATTTTAAAATTGTTTTAAAACACTTTCAATTGTTGTTAAACCACACAAACGTATTTTTAAAACATTTTAAAATGTTTTTGAAACATTTTAAAATCATTTAAAATTGTTTTTAAATCAATTTAAATTATTTTTAAAGTATTTTAAATTGTTTTTAAAGCATTGTAAACTATTTTTAAAGCATTTCAAAATCATTTATAATTGTTCTTAAAGCAATTTAAATTATTTTTGAATTATATTAAATAGTTTTTAAATCGTTGTAAACTGTTTTTAAAGCATTTTAAATGTTTTGAAATAATTTTAAAAACATTTTAAAGTACTTTAAAGCTTTTTAAATTGTTGTTAAATCATTTTGAAATAATTTAAAATTGTTTTTAAAACATTTTAAATTGTTTTTATATTATTTTGAACTATTTAAAATTGTTTTTAAAATGTTCTAAAGTTTTTCAAAAACATTTTAAATTGCTTTTGAAGCATCTTATTGTTTTGAAAGCATTATAAAAACATTTGAAAGTACTTTAAAGCTCTTTAAATTGTTTTGAAAACATTTTAAAACGATTTTAAAGCATTTTTAATTGTTGTTAAAGCACTTAAACGTATTTTTAAAACATTTTAAAATGTTTTTGAACCATTTTAAAATCATTTAAAATTGTTTTTAAATCAATTTAAATTATTTTTCAAGTATTTTATATTGTTTCTAAAGCATTGGAAACTATTTTTAAATCATTTAAAATTGTTCTTAAAGCAATTTAAATTACTTTTGAAGTATTTAAAACAGTTTTTAAAGCATTGTAAACGGTTTTTAAAGCATTTTAAATTGTTTTAAAAGCATTTTAAATTACTTTAAATCTTTTTAAATCGTTGTTAATGCATTTTAAAAGAATTTAAAATTGTTCTTAAAACATTTTAGAGTGTCTTAAATTGTTTTTAAATTATTTTGAACTATTTTAAAGTGTTTTTACAACATTCTAAATTGTTTCAAAGACATTTTAAATTGTTTTTAAAGCATTTTAAATTGTTTTTAAAGCGTTTAAAATTATTTTTAAAAAAATTTAAAGTACTTTAAATATTTTTAAATTGTTTATAGAACATTTTAAAATGGGTTTAAAGCCTTTTCAATTGTGGTTAAAGCACTTAATCTTATTTTTAAAATATTTTAAAATAATTTAAAATTGTTCTTAAATCAATTTAAATTATTTTTAAAGTATTTTAAATCTTTTTTAAAGCATTGCAAACTATTTTTAAATAATTTTAAAATCATTTTAAATTGTTTTGAAAGCGTTTTAAATTGTTTTGAAAGCATTTTAAGAACATTTTAAAGTACTTTAAAGATTTTAAAATTGTTGTTAAAGCATTTTAAAAGAATTTAAAATTGTTTTTAAAACATTTTAAAGTGTTTTAAATTGTTTTTAAATTATTTTAAACTATTTTAAATTGTTTTTAAAACTTTCTAAATTGTTTCAAAAACATTTTAAATTGTTTTTAAAGCATTTTAAATTGTTTTTAAAGTGTTTAAATCGTTTTGAAAGCATTTTAAATTGTTTTGAAAGCATTTTAAAAACATTTTAAAGTACTTTAAAGCTCTTTAAATTGGTTTTAAAACATTTTAAAACGATTTTAAAGCATTTTCAATTGTTGTTAAAGCACTTAAACTTATTTTTAAAACATTTTAAAATGTTTTTGAAACATTTTAAAATGTTTTTGAAACATTTTAAAATCATTTAAAATTGTTCTTAAATCAATTTAAATTATTTTTAAAATATTTAATATTGTTTCTAAAGCATTGTAAACTATTTTTAAAGCATTTTAAAATCATTTAAAATTGTACTTAAAGCAATTTAAATTATATTTGAAGTATTCTAAATAGTTTTTAAAGCATTGTAAATGGTTTTTAAATCATTTTAAATTGTTTTTAAAGCATTTTAAAAACATTTTAAAGTACTTTAAATCTTTTTAAATTGTTGTTAAAGCATTTTAAAAGAATTTAAAATTGCTTTTAAAACAATTTAAAGTGTTTTTAGATTATTTTGAACTATTCTAAATTGTTTTTAAAACATTCTAAATTGCTTTAAAAACATTTCAAATTGTTTTTAAGGCATTTTAAATTGTTTTTAAAGTGTTTAAAATTAATTTTAAAACATTTTAAAGTACTTTAAAGCTTTTTAAATTGTTTATAAAACATTTTAAAACAGTTTTAAAGCATTTTCAATTGTTGTTAAAGCACTTACTCTTATTTTTGAAACATTTTAAAAAAAAATTGAAACATTTTAAAATGATTTAAAATTATTCTTAAATCAATTTAAATTATTTTTGAAGTATTTTAAATTGTTTTTAAAGCATTGTAAACTATTTTTAGAGCATTTTAAAATCATTTTAAATTGTTTTGAAAGCATTTTAAAAACATTTTAGAGTACTTTAAAGCTTCTTAAATTGTTGTTAAAACATTTTAAAAGAATTTATAATTGTTTTTAAAACATTTTACAGTGTTGAAATAAACGACAAAGAAGACATCCAACTCGGCTTCTTGAAGGATGAGAGCGCTGGAGCTCAACTGCTAGGGTTCTGTACTCTCCTCAGACGGCGCAGTCTGATCTGCTCAGACAGCCATCACGGACCTGACCTTGTGCCCAGAAAATACCCAACTGCATTGTGAAGGATCGCAGGGCAAATGGACAACCCCCAAGGGGGGGATACGGCGACCTCCCACAAGGCAAATAAACTGCAGCACCAAACTGAAAGAACGATGCTATTTGGATCGGTCAACGAGAATGTGATCAACCAGGAAATCCCGCGCTGGCATGAGCGCACTGGAAAAGACAAACTAGAAAATAAGGCAGATGAAGAAACAAGACAGAATAAACGACCAGACGGAACCCCAAAGGTCTCCTCGACCACCTGCAAACCAATAGCAACAGATCGACCCAGAATCGAACTACCGAGAGAAAAAATAGAAGAACGAATCCAATTTATGACAGATCATGCGCTCATCAAAAAATTTATAGGATTCTGGCCAACGGAAAAAGCCCTATACTGTTGGATCGCAGCGAAGTGGAAGCCTAAGGGCAATGTGACTCTGCAGCTAGGCCCAAAAGGATTCTTCACAGTGATCTTCTTTTGCCTGGAAGACAAATACAAAATCCTGGTTGAAGGACCCTACTTCTTCAACTCAGCTGGCTTATACTTAAGGGACTGGGCACCCAGATTCAACCCGGATAAGGAGGACCTCACATGGGCACCGGTCTGGATAAGACTATACTCACTTCTAGATGAGTACTGGGGTGAGGATATCCTGAGAACCATTGGAAATGGCTTGGGGGAATACATAAAGGCTACAGAAGAAACGAAAATGCGTAGATACACATCATACGCCCGCATTTGCGTCTTCATGCGCTTGGACAAAGCTCTGCCAGAATCGGTAACTCTCTCTCACCGTGACTATGAATGGATTCAACCCTTAGACTATGAACATGTCCCATTTCGATGCCGTAAATGCCATGCCATAGGGCATCTTTTCAGGGATTTCCCCCTAAATGTTAAAGCTACTACCCTTGCCCCACTGACTCTCTGACCATGACGGCTTCACCAAGGCCCCTACCCACAAACGAGCACATAAAAAATCAACAACAGGGAAGAAACCCCAGCAAAATAATACCTCTGACCCTACGATCAGAAATAACTTTGGAATCCTGGTTCAATCCACGGAAGAGCAAAACACATCCTCTCTTCCCAACTCTGCTCTCCCCTCCTCCTCCACCCAGCCACCTCCTTCCGCCCCCTCCTCTGATTCCCCTCCAACCAAAGACGCCCCAGGTAACCTCACGGAAAGCAAGGAGAAGTAGGTGGAAAAATACAATGAAATGGAGGTTGAAGGATCCTCAGACCCCCTCCAAAGCCCATACATGCCCACGGAAGAAGATAACCAGGTGCAACGAATGGAGGAAGAACCAGAAAGCATAGATCTGAATGGACTAGACATATTAGAACTAGAAGTAGCATGCAAAAAGAAAGCCTATGAAAGCATCCCAGAGCTTCAGCTTAACAAACTGGAAATAGTCATTTCCAGAGCCTACCAACAGTACCAGCTTGACATCCAGTCAGGAAGTCAATGGGATTTAGGCCCAACTCCAAAAGACTCCAAAAAAAGGGGAAGAAGAACTGATCTCCAAAGAACAATAGCAGTAGGGAAGATCTTGGTGGACTCAGGCAGGTATGCTAAGCTTACGAAGTACTATAAGCCCTCTACCAATAGTCAATCATGAAGCTCATTTCATGGAACCTAAGAGGGCTCAATATCCTAAGAAAACTCAGAATGTTAAAAAATATGTTAAAAATGGAAAAGCCGCAAATATGCTTTCTCCAAGAGACAAAATGTAACAGCTCAACTCTAGAAACGATCCTCTCTAAAGCTTGGCCAGGATGTCAATCGGTGGTTGTGGATGCATCTGGCGCATCTGGAGGGCTAGCTATTGCGTGGAACTCTCAAGCACTCACCCTCACGGACTTTCACGCTTCTTATAGTCTAATTCAGGCTACTTTCCACATCGTAGGCATGAATATTCATGGGAATCTCTCGAATGTATACTTCCCTGAGGAAGCAAGGGAAAAAATTGCTCTCCTCCACACCCTAGAAGCTCTAAACTTCAATAGAAGGCACCCGCTCTGGATTGTTGGAGGGGATTTTAACATGATAACAAAATTGGAGGAAAAGATTCGGGGCAGAAACAGGCTGGAACAGGAAAACACCCACTTTAAAGACTTCATCCAGAACGCATCTCTCATAGATTTTCATTTCTGCAATGGCACTTTTATGTGGAGCAACCGAAGAGCAGGCAAGCATCAAATAGCCTCCAAGCTGGATCGGTTTCTAATCTCAGACAACTCGATTCACCTAGGGGGAGACTTCTCGGCAGCCATTCTTCCACACTCAGGATCTGATCACTGGCCTGTTGCCCTTCAATGGCAATGTCCTGGCAACACCACAAGAAGACCTTTTCACTTCAAGGAATTTTGGTTCACCCATCCCTCGCTCAAAGATTTGGTTCACTCTACATGGACATCCTTCAGCCCTCCAGACGGCTCCAAGATGTTCCAGTTCCAACAAAAACTCAAACATCTAAAGTTCTGCCTCAAGCGATGGAATAGAGAGACCTTCAGAAACATCTTCAAGGTGCAACACAATCTTCAAAAAGCCCTGGCGGATCTGCAGCAAGAAATAAGTATAGGAGGCCACACAGAGAGAACCCTTGAGCAGGAGCAGCGCATCCACAATTAGCTTGAGGAGAGAAGAAAGCAGGATGAGATATACTGGAAGCAAAAGTCCAGAATCATATGGTTGAAATAGGGAGAACGAAACACCAAATTCTTCCACAGAACCACTGTTCAACGTAGAATGTGCAATAATATCCCTTACATTCAAAAATCAGGAGGAGAAAGGGTGGAATAGCATGAGGAAATTGAGAAGGAACTCCTCAATCACTTCAAGCAAGTCCATCAAGAGCCTGAAATCAACAGACATCCTGCAATTGAAAGAATCATACACAATGTGCCAAAATTAATCACAGCGGAGCACAATGAACTCCTCCTCAGTCCAATTCAAATACAGGAAGTGGACATCGCTATGGCTTAGCTTAAAGAAGGAAAATCTCCCGGCCTAGACGGCTTCACCACCACTTTCTTCCACAAGTTCTGGGAATTGATAAAGTTGGAAGTCTGGGAAGTGGTAGAGGAATTGCGAGCATATCATTGGTTGCTTCCCTCACTTAACTCCACTTTTATAGCCCTAATCCCAAAAGAGGAGGACTCGATCAAACTGGACAAATTCAGGCTGATTGCACTCTGCAACGTAATATACAAAGTCATCTCTAAAGTCATTGCAAACAGGCTAAAGCCCCTCTTGCCAATGCTCATTTCTCCGGAACAGTCAGGATATGTGGAGGGGAGACAGATTATGGACGGCATCATCCTCTCGCATGAGATCACACACACTCTCAAGCATTCAAAACAGGCAGGTATGCTCCTAAAACTTGATCTTTCCAAATCATTTGATAAACTTGGCTGGAATTATGTACAACAAATGCTAATTGCTTTCGGATTCAGTCCCACATGGATTCACTAGATTATGAGTCTAATTTCCTCCACTAGCTTCTCCATTCTCGTGAATGGGATCCCCTCTCGCCCCTTCTCCCCCTCCCGAGTTATCACGCAAGGTGACCCTCTATCCCCCTTCCTCTTTGTCTTAATGGCTGAAGGACTGGGACGTCACATTAAAAATGCCCTTCACTCTCATCAGCTTATAGGTCTCTCCATTCATCAATTGCCTGCCATTTCCGATCAGCAATTTGTTGATGACACTATGCTCTTTGGTTACCCCTCCGTTCAAGAAGCCTCCAGATTTAAAGCCGTGCTCAATGACTTTGTCGAAGCCTCTGGAACCAGCATCAACTGTTCAAAATCGCAGATCTTCTTCTTTAATACCCCTCTAGTTGTCAAGTCTGCTATAGTCCGCATTTTGGGGTTCCCTATTGCCACCCTTCCCTCCAAATACCTTGGAGCCCCCCTCACTGTCTCTGCCATCAAGCATTCCTCATGGCGCAACCTTATTGAAAAGCTTGAAACCCGTCTCAACCAATGGACGCACCGAGCTTTGAACTTAGTCAACTGCGTAGTGCTCATAAAGGTTGTTCTTCAAGAAATGACGCTGTACTTATTCTCCATCCTGGCTGTGCCAAAGTGGGTCCTAAAAAGACTAAGGAATATTCAGAGAGGATTCCTATGGGGAATCAATGCAACTAATCGCAAATGGGCAATGGTAAAGTGGAGCACAGTTTGCAAACCAAAAGCAAAAGGAGGCATAGGCCTAAGAGATCCCGAGCACAACAATGCCATCATGGGAGCCAAAATATGGTGGCAATGGTTCACCAATCCAGGTAAACCTTGGGTTACATTATGGATGGAAAAGTATGCCAACCACCGACCCCAGGAAGAACTCATCAGATTAAAGCCCAACGATAAAGGATCGCTAATTTGGAATGCAGCCAAAGAACACTATCAAATGATCCAGCAGCACAGTTTCTGGGAGGTAAGAAACGGGTACACCACTAGATTCTGGACAGACGCCTGGAATCAAATGCCTATTCTCAGCCATGTTCTTAACCTGCCACCGGACATCATTAGGGAGGAGACACAACAAGCTAAGATTAGGCAGTATTGGACCCAGGAAACTGAGAAGGGTTTCAGGATTTGGAAACCGGGCAACCAAGTACTCACAAATGAAGATCACCAAATTTCCATGGATATGGAAAGGGAACTAAGCAAAAGGAAAATCAGGTACAACGAGAGTAGAGACATTCTAAGGTGGGGATATCAGCCGAAAGGAGCCTTCACCACGTCCGAGGCCTACAAAATCATATGCAATGATTCTTATCCCCAAGACCCAATATGGAGCAAAATCTGGAGCTCTGGCTCTTGGCCCAAAATCTGTCATTTTCTCTGGCTGGTAGGACATCAGAGAATTCTAACCTGGCACAAGCTTAGAATAAGAAACTTTCATGGCCCCTCCATCTGTTTCAACTACAATGCCCATGAGGAAACTCTCCAACATTTGTTGGACTCTTGCCCCTTGGCCAATCAGCGATGGGAAAAGGCAAGCTTTCGGTGTCAAAGAAGATGCAGACTTGAGAATGAAATCACGAATTCTATACACCAGTGACAACGGGACCCTTACAAGAGTGAAATCCTTAATCATCTATGGAGACTAGTTCCCAGGCTAGTTCTATGGAGCATATGGAAGGAGCGAAATAAGCACATATTTAAAAATCAACGCTCTTCGATAGACAATATTTGGAACCTGCTCTGCAAAAATCTTCAAGTGACTCTTATGCTAAGATCTTGGAAGGAGGAGGACTAGCCTATGCTAGACAATGAGAAAACCATTATGGAAAACTGGCAAATACATTGTACTCAAGGTTCTCACAAGCAGGACTACTCTGAAACCAACACTAAAAATCAGGTCACATGGAAGCCCCCACCAAAGCATACATTCAAACTCAACTTTGATGGTGCCTCCAAAGGGAATCCCGGTCTCGCAGGCTTTGGAGGAATAATAAGGAATCATGATGGTGATCCCCTGATACTGTATTTCGGAAACATTGGATGGGACACCAACAACTCAACTGAGTTAGAGTGTCTATGGCAGGGACTTCTACTTGCTGGGGGACACAACTTTCACCCTCTGGAGGTGGAAGGAGATTCTCAGATCCTCATAAACATGGCCAAAAAAATCGTAAATGGATCTCAGGCTAGGAAAATAGCCACCAGCTGGAGGCTTGAAGCAAGACTGGAGGCCATAGAACTTGAGCTCCACAGAAATAGAGCAATCACCTTCACACACACAAGATGGGAGGGCAACAGGGTTGCAGACTTCATGGCCAATGTGGGGTTGGAGAATGACCACTCTCTAATCACAGGGCAGCTGAATACTATTTTAACACATGACAAAGCTCAAGAATGCTCTCGACTGGTCCAAAAAGATGCAGTTCCCCCGGATGCGGGTGCTAAATGAGATGGGACAGGCATGGATGGATGGCCACATGCCGGCCACTGGCCATCACGTGGCCGGTGTTGAAAACGAAAGTAAGGGATGCAACTGGTATAAGGTGAAGCTGCAGGGAATAGTTAATGCCCAACACGGTAATTCGGCTCAGGCGGAGGCAGCAGTTATGGCGGGTGAGCTCCAAAGCAAAGCAGGTGAGGTTATAAGTGATGTTGCAGCGCATGATCAGAGAATGTTTGTGGCTCCTCCGTCAAGCAGGACTCTACAACTCCGGTTGCCCTGCCTCTCCGTCTCCGTTGGGATATCCTCTCCGTCTGTTTGGCTCATCCCACAATCGGTTCTGGTAGCTGGGTGTTTGGATTACCTCATGGTCTGTTGGAATTTCCTCCCCTTGCCCACTGTGAGAATGGTGAGACCTCGACAACGTCTGCTTAGCCGTCAAGGCACTTCTAGAGGGGGAACCTCTTGCAGTCACGAGGCGGATAAAGTTGTCCATTGCTGTCATTGCAATATTGCTCGCTCCACTGGAGCTAATCCCCTCCATTCCAGTCAATTCATGGATGCAGGGGCTTCGAGCTCGACTGCCTTGCCTGTCTTCGGCTCTGATATCTTCAATTTTAGCAGTTCCATGAATAACCCATGGATTAGTTCGCATGTCTCGGTCTTGTTCATTGAAAATGCCCGGGAAGACGATGATTCCCTGGATGAACATGGGCAGAGGAAAACTGATAACCAGATGCACGAAGCACAGGTTCCTGAAGCTGATACGGAGCAGGAGGTTAAAGGTCCTGCCTCAGACCCGGAAAACGCATCGCAAAGCAAGCACGATCAGAGGGCGGGGACCAGCGAAGAGGAAGATACTTTTCCCACTGCTGCTGAAAGGGAAGCCTACGGTTGGTGCCGGGTAGAGGAAGTGCAAATGGACGATTGATGACGCCTGAGCACAAGGTTCCTTTGGCTCTTCTGTTTGGTCTTCTGGTTTCTTTTGCTGTTTGTTTTGGCTTAAATATATAATCAATGCTTCTGGTCTCTTTCGCTGTCTGTTTTGCTGTCTTTGTTTCTGAAACTTTGTTAATGGGATGGGTAAGGTCAGTCTCCCCTGCTTGGGATAAAACGATTGGTGCCCCTGCGTGGGCTTGCTCTTTTGGACAATCTCGCTTATATGTCTGGCGCCCCTGCGTGGGCTAGTTTCCTGGTTGGCCTCAACTGCTCTCGGGTGACATACCTAGAGCCTGGTTCTCTCTTGATTTACCATGGTGTAATTTTTGACTCCTATACAT
This sequence comes from Pinus tabuliformis, assembly GCA_031772625.1. NCBI lineage: Eukaryota > Viridiplantae > Streptophyta > Pinopsida > Pinales > Pinaceae > Pinus > Pinus tabuliformis. Next base: position 1,061,152,154 of record CM062819.1, on the reverse strand, counting down.
AATATAATAGTATAGTTTTTTACCGAGAAAAAAAAAACATTTTACAGTGTTTTAAATTGTTTTTAAATTATTTTGAACTATTTTAAATTGTTTTGAAAACGTTCTAAATTGTTCCAAAAACATTTTAAATTGTTTCAGAAACATTTTAAATTGTTTTTAAAGCATTTTAAATTAATTTTAAAGCGTTTAAAATTATTTTTAAAACATTTTAAAGTACTTTAGAGCTTTTTAAATTGTTTTTAAAACATTTTAAAATGGTTTTAAAGCATTTTCAATTGTTGTTAAAGCACTTAAACTTATTTTTAAAACATTGTAAAATGTTTTTGAAACATTTTAAAATCATTTAATATTGTTATTAAATCAATTTAAATTATTTTAAAAGTATTTTAAATTTCTTTTAAAGCATTGTAAACTATTTTTAAAGCATTTCAAAATCATTTAAAATTGTTCTTAAAGCAATTTAAATTATTTTAAATAGTTTTTAAAGCGTCGTAAACTATTTTTAAAGCATTTTAAATTGTTTTGAAAGAATTTTAAAAACATTTTACAGTACTTTAAAGCTTTTTAAATTGTTGTTAAAGCATTTTGAAAGAATTCAAAATTGTTTTTAAAACATTTTAAATTGTTTTTAAATTATTTTGAACTATTTAAAAGTGTTTTTAAAATGTTCTAGATTGTTTCAAAAACATTTTAAATTGCTTTTGGAGCATTTTAGATTGTTTTTAAAGCGTTTAAAATTGTTTTAAAAGCATTTAAAAGTACTTTAAAGCTTTTTAAATCGTTTTTAAAACATTTTAAAACGCTTTAAAACATTTTCAATTGTTGTTAAAGCACTTAAACTTATTTTTTTAACATTTTAAAATGTTTTTGAAACATTTTAAAATCATTTAAAATTGTTCTTAAATCAATTTAAATTATTTTTAAAGTATTTTATATTGTTTCTAAAGCATTGTAAACTATTTTTAAAGCATTTTAAAATCATTTAAAATTGTTCTTAAAGAAATTTAAATTATTTTTGATGTATTTTAAACAATTTTTAAAGCATTATAAACAGTTTTAAAGCATTTTAAACTGTTTTGAAAGCATTTTAAGAACATTTTAAAGTACTTTAAATATTTTTAAATTGTTTCTAAAGCGTTTTAAAAGAATTTAAAATTGTTTTTAAAACACTCTAAAGTGTTTTAAATTGTTTATAAATTATTTTGAACTGTTTTAAATTGTTTTTAAAACGTTCTAAATTGTTTCAAAAACATTTTAAA